>CM046444.1:96329408-96621908 GCA_025506515.1 Flaveria trinervia
CAGTTTGAAGATGGTAAGCCGTATTTAGATCCAATTGAGTACCCAAGAGTTCTTGCATAGACGACCAAAAGTGAGAAGTGAAACGAGTATCTCGGTCGGATATGATGTGTAAAGGCACGCCATGACGACTCACAATTGCATAAATGTAGATGCGTGCCAGCCTTGAAACTTGTATGTGTCTCGTATGGGTATGAAATGTGCAGAATTAAAGTATTTTATAAGATAAATTATAAGAAAATAATATAGTATCTCTCAGAATTAAAAAGTTCATAAATTGATTTTTTAAAAATTTCAGAATTTAATTTAAAAGCTAAAAACCTCAAAATCAAAACATGAGGTTTCCCGGATTCGAACCGGGGATCTCCTGTTCAAGGGGGCGGTGTGTTACCAGTGTGCTAAAGGCCTTGGCCGCGTTCAAACGCTGTTTTAATTTGTTTAAAACATAACTCAAACAAAAACCCCAAATCCTAAGAACCCTATTCGACAAATCCTAAAATTGAACATCAATTCGATGTTGTTACTTAGATTAATCATGGGGCTTTTGATCACCAAGTAAAACCGAGTATGAGGGTTTGTTCAACTTACTTTATTATGAACGAATTGTAGTGCTTAAGCTTTGAACTCGTTTCGGTTACTCACGATGCACAAATGATTTAGCAATTGATTGTTTGAGTGGAAGATTTACGAATTATGTTTACAAAAAGTTCAAAGGAATCGAAAGGAGTATTTTCCCTCCATATATAGGTTTGATTTGGTTGATATAATCCCGAACGGATTTCGCCTTTGATCCGCTTGGTTCGGTTACAATTGGATGATTAACTGATTGTTAAACTCAAAATAAACTTCACATTTAGTTTTGTAGTGATTAAACATAAGTTTCTAATCATCCAAGCAGCTCAATTCAACGGATTTTAGGTGTAATTGTTTGGTGGCTTTTGGTTTCATGTGATTTCTCTTAATGACACCATCATTTCGATCTAACTAACACCGGTTATACATTCGATTCGTGTCCACGTTCGCAATATTGGCTTTAATTCGGTCAAACCGTTTGTTTGTTGGGCGTTTAGCCCTCACCGGAGCACGGCCGGAGGTGGCCAGAGCTAACACCGGTTTTACGGGGTAAGAGAAAGAGGGGAGATGGGTGGTTTTAATAATTTACACAATTGGTCCCTGCGGTTTAACCTTTATCATTTTATGCTCAAACTTAAATGTTTAAAGTTTCAAAATTAACAAACAGGCCCCCTTGACTTTTAAATCAAAGTCTTATACATTTTTAAGTTTAATAATTCTTACAAATTATTATTATTAATAACAATATTTTATTATTATTATTATATTATTATTATTATTATTATTAGTTATTGTTATTATTGTTATAATTTATTATTATTACTTCCATTATTAATATTTTCATTATTATTATTATTATTATTATTATTATTATTAATATTTATATTATTATTATTATTATATTATTATTGTTATTGTTATTATTTATTATTGCTATAATTTTATGGTTATTATTTCTATTAATATTGTAACTATTATTATTATTATTATTATATTATTATTATTATTATTTATATAATAGTTATCATTGTAATCTTTCAAGTTAAAGAATTAAGAGGCAACTTAAAGCAACATCATAAGTAACCCATGAGTTTCATATTAGGCAATAATAGTCCATACAAAAATTAACAAAGCTAATTTTAATTAACTCAAAAATACAAGATGTTACACAACCTGTGAAACATGAAGTACAACTAATGCATAACCAAGTTGAAAATTAGTATTATATATAATAACCCATAAATTTTGATCACCCACATAATGATAGATAACTCCAAACCGATTTTGGTTTAAAGCATCAATTATACCCTAATATTCAAAGTGATATTTACACAATAATATAACACACAAATTAATACAGTTCGCGCTAGCTGTTGATTAAACATCCAAGTAACAAAGCAAAGATAATCCAAACATCCAATAAAATAAAAAGCGGTATGAATTAAAAATAAAACAACAAAGACAAAGAACTTCAGAGGATGCAAAAAGAAGTGTACTCTCAAGCTTCAACTTTTACTACGAATAACGTAACAATTTATGAGTAGACTACAACAACATTATAAATAATGGGAGTCTGGATGTGAATGAAATGAAAGTGATTTTTAGTTTTACTTTCAAAACAAATTACAATATACTATGTCATTCATGCATTAGTTTAGTTTAATAGTTAGCACAAAACTTGCACACTAATTCAACAATGTTTACAATTACATCTTCGATAATGTTGAAAATTACAAATACATATAACAGCCTATGGCTTTGAACTATTTGTTGACCATTAGATGATCGACTTTGAATTATTTATTTCTCCTTGGCTAATTTAAAGCAAAATTAACTACTTGTTGACCAGCACGACCTTCAAACAAACCGTCCCCTTACCTACTGTTTCCTATTTAACTTTAAGAAGGCATAAATTAATTGATTAATTACACCTTGAAAAGACATTATTAGCTACTTTCATGAAAGTCAGGAAAAAAGAAGTAACCACATTTGCAAGGTAATATTGGATCAAAAAATCATAGTTGCTTTTCTAACCAATGAAAAAAGATAATTGCACATGCTTTAATTGCAACACCCTTGATTTGCTTTGCAACCTGTTACAGTAGCTTCTTTATAAAAAATGGTTGCATCTGACTACCTATGGCGGTGGTAGTTTTGAAGGCAGCGTTAGACGGTTATCACATTGCGATACACTGTACATTTTGGTCGTGTGTAAAGGTATCCTATGGCGGTGGTAGTTTTCCTGCCCGGTAATTGTGGTGGCGGTAGACTCGGCGGATTGACAAAGTGGAAGTTGCTACAAGTGGCTTCCGATCTTCTTATACCAACGAAATACAAGCTCGATTAAGCCTTCATCTATATGGAGAAGTAGATTAATAGGATTTCCTGTAGGTTGTGCGTAGATCTAGTACTATTGATAATAATATTATTAATAACATTAATAATAATAATAATAATAATAATAAGACTAATAATAATAGTAATAATAATAATAATAATTAATAATAATAATAATATGACTTATAATAATAATAATAATAATTATTATTATTATTATTATTATTATTATTATTATTATAACAATAATATAATAATAATAATAATAATAATAATAATAATAATAATAATAATAATAATAATTAATAATAATAATAAAATAATAATAATAATAATATAATAATATCAATTTATATGGATTTATGCAGAGATATGGATGCAGTTGGTGACTCTGAGTTTATTTGCGGGATCGACGACTAGTCGTATCTCCAGTTCGAGGAGGGGACTACGACGCACGCGCGATTCAGGACTTTGAGAGGACGACGACCAGCACCGACAACCGTATTTTCACATGCATGGTGGATCTCATTTTCGAGCGCAAGAGATTTATGGATATTGTTGGCGAGGATAGCCCGTGGGAGCAGATGTTTATCATGGATTTGCCTGCACATCGAGAGCTCACGATGAAGTTTTACTGCACATTCACTTTCCGTTCACGTGCACATGGTCTACCCGAGCTAGACAAGGATGATATTACTCATGGTCGTGCGGATGCGGAGGTTTCTTTCAGGATGTTTGGCGTCCTGCAGCGCATGTCCCTTAGGAGGTCCGCTGGCGTCGGCGGCTTGTACACGAAGGAGGAGACCCGAGAGTCGATCTACACCACGACTTTGATTCGGGGGGCTATGACGCACATTAGGTCTGGTGGCCTGCGATCGGGGACGGACCATACAATAGCGATTCGAGGGTCTCACACATATGAGATCCTCTCTATCGTTATATTCACCGATTGATCGTCACGTCGGTCGCTAGACGTGGAGTGGGGATCGAAAGGGTCAACACCGTCGACCTCTTCTTTCTTCGGTGTATACTCACACACCGACACTGCCACCTCGTGCATGTGGATTACTTCTCCGGCTACCATCATAGACAGGTGCGAGGGACGTTAGTGGGCGGCAGTATCGTGGCGCAGATCACTCGAGGCCTAGGATACAAGCATTGTTAGTGATAAATCTTAATAATTTTAGAGTATATTTTCGCACATATTGCATGAATTCTTCATTATTTTAAATAATAGTAGTTTTTGTGGGATGGAATCTACTTTGGTGTGTTTTGTTTGATTTTGTAGGTTTTGTAATTGGAAGAGAATATTTCAAATATTATTGAGGAAATCTTGAATTTAAAAAAGTGCAGGAAATTTCCTATTTTTTGGAATCCTATTGAGTAATGTTTATCATCATAATATTCTAAATAAAAAATATAACGAAAACACAAAAAATGAGGGTATTGGAAGGATATAAAGGAGGATTATAAAAAAGACTTTTGGAGAAGTCGCAGTTGGGATCAACCAAAGAAAAGAAAAAAGGGACAGGGAGAATAATCAACAAAAGAAAGAAAGATGGAATCTTGGAAGGGGGACTGGAAAAGAAGAAAAAAGAGAGAGAACATTTTTCTTCTATTTATCTTGAAGTTCAATTATTGTTTTGAGGCTTTTGTCTAGTAAGTTTTTATTTATTTTTGGTTTGATTGATCTAGCCGTCATGTCCGGCTAGGACATCTTTGATTTCAAGATTAAGGTTTAATTTCTATGATTTTGGTTTGAACTTATGTGAAGCGATTATGAGATGTTTTTATTTTGATGGTTTGTTTGTCTGATTCTTGATCTTAAACCCGGATCTAATCCGGTATATTAGATTGTTAATAAAATTTGCCACTCTATTAAATTTTCTAATAAAGTTCTTCAAGACTTAAAACCTTAATCAAGTTTTGAATTTTGATATAAGAAACAATTAAGGGTTTTAGTTTGTCTATGAATTCACTCTTGTTATAGAATCACACAATCTAGTTAAACATACCGAACGGCGTGTGCGTTTGATTATAATCGATACTTCTATCGTTGCAACCCGCACACTAAGATCTGAATGGCGTGAGCTTAGAGTAGTAGGTTGGCTCCAATCAACGAATTTCGATTGATTGGACATTAGATAGAGTGGATATCCAAACGGCGTTATCTCTTGTTTCGATACAAATCATTAATTGAAAATTGTTATTGCACCATAATCGTTAATGATCGTAAGCCAAATCAAATCAAGAAATTACCTTAGTGTTGGAATTAGTTTTTATATTTGAATTTACTTCACCATTTAATTAATGTTTTAGTAATCCCTTTTTCATAATTAAAAATACAAAAAATATCAATTTTCGTTTTTTTAGCAGAACCTTAACACGGTCGCGTGGAATTTCCTTTACAGTTCTGGCACGGCGGTGTCAGCTCATTGGAAGTTTTATACTTTTTGCAATTTACTTTTAGTTTTAGTTTTTAATTAAAACCACCACCTTCCTTAGTCTATAATCAATCAAAGTAACTATGCTAAAACATTTTTGGTATAAAATAATTGACACGTATGAGGACACGAACGTGACTTTCGCTCATTCTTAAGGCCTCGAAAGAGTGGTAACAAGTGGATGAAACCAAATTTCAACTCAAAGTTCACCATAACAGGGTAGTTTATGCAGAGGGGTTGTTGGGTAACATTGTGGGTTGCCCATTATCTAAGGGTTTGTTCAATTGAAGCTGCCATGGTTGGTTCGGATGAGGATGGTTCTTGATGGGTATGTGATTGTGGTGGAGTGGTGGTTGTTTGTGAAGGTTGTGATGATTCGGAATGAAGCCGCACAATGTTACTGAAGATCAAATCAAGCTTAGGGCATTTCCCTTTGCTATGCAAGATTTGACTAAAGAATGGTTATATTACCTACCATCGGGGTCGGTAAACACATGGAATGATCTTGCAAAGCAGTTCTTGGATAAGTACTTCCCGGAAGTCAAAGCCTCTATTTTACGAAAGGATATCATTGGGATTAAACAATCAAAAAAAGAAGCTTTGCACACTTATTAGGAAAGATTCAAGAAGCTATGTGCTTGATGTCCAGAACATGGCATCTCGAAACATCAACCACTTCAATACTTTTATTAAGGGTTAGCACCACTAGAGAGACGTTTGAAAAATGCTTCTAGTGGGGGAGATTTACTTATAAAACATCACCCCAAATCAAAGCCTTGATATCCTCTATAGCTGAAGATACCAAACATTCTTCACAAGAAGATGGATGGTATGATGATGTATCACGTACGATTAAAGAAGTGAGCGCTCCTCACATTTGAAGCCAACTTGCCGAGTTGACTAAAGCTGTAGTGCCGCTTACAAACGGCAAGGAAGCTGAGCAAAAAACCTCGAGCGTCTGGAATATGTTTACAATTTGGATACCCCACCAACATGTGTCCCACACTTCAAGACGATGTTGAAGAAGCATAGGCAATAGGAGGATATCCGAGGCAGAATTCAAGAACTTATGAACAACCCAGAAATAATCAAAATCGAGGACAAGCACCCAATGTTGGTTATCCAAAAAGACCCCACAATTCCATTAAAGACCTCTATTTCAGATGCAAAACAATCAACAAAACTTTCATCCTCAACAATAACAAGCAAGAAGCTTAGGGATGTCTTTGGAAGATATTGCCAAGAATTTAGCAACCAACACACACGTTGCAGCAGGAAACAAAGGCTAGCATCAAGAACTTAGAGCAACAAATAACTCAACTAGCCAACTCAGTAAGCAAGATAGATTCCCAAGGTAAGCTACCCACACAAACCGAAACAAATCCTAAGCATAATGCTTGTTCAATTACCTTGAGGAGTGGGAAGAGCTATGACGGTTCGGAAATACAAGATGAGGAAGAAGAAATTGTGGTTGAGAAGAATGACTTATAAAAGAAAGATAAACCAAAACCCGATGAAGTTAAGGCAAAGTACACTCCTCCACTTTCATTCCCTTCAAGACTAAAAAGTATACAAAAACAAAGGGAAAAACAAGAGATTATGGAAACATTCCATAAGGTAGAGGTAAACATACCATTACTGAATGCTATAAAACAAGTTCCTAGATATGCTAAGTTTTTAAAAGAACTTTTCACATCTAAGAAAAAGCTTAAAGGTAATGAAACAATCAAGGTTGGTGAAAACATTTCTGCAATTTTACAAAAAATATTACCACCAAAGTGAAAGGATCCTAGTGTCTTTACGGTTCCTTGCAAATTAAGGAATCTTAGCATAGCTCGAGCCATGCTCGACCTTGGAGCCTCCATTAACATCCTACCATACTCTATTTTCAAAACACTTAATGTAGGAGCGTTAAAGAGGACAGGAGTAGTCATTTAATTGGCCCATCGTTCCATAGTATACCCAAAAGGTGTATTAGAGGATGTATTACTCCAAGTGAATGAATTGGTATTCACAGTAGATTTTTATGTTTTAGACATGGAAGATGATGATATCTCAAATTCAAGTTCCAATCTATTAGGAAGACCATTTTTTAGAACCAAAAAACAAAAATTGATGTTTATAGTGGCACTATTTCAATGGAATTTGATGGTGAGGTTATCCATTTTAATATATATGAAGTTATGCGATATCCAAGTGATGTTTCTTCTTTGAATTGGGTAGATATTATTGAACCTTTGACTGATGATTGTTTCGATTTATCTAAGCATGATGTTCTTGCAATGGTGTTAAATAGAAACATTGATGAAGTAACAATAAAAAAGCTTACTAAAAAGTTTAAGCTTGGGGAAGAGTTGATGGAAGTAGTAATATTTATGGAGGAACAGAAGAAGCAATGTATGAACCACAAAAAATGCAAATTCCAACTACTAACCAAAAGCGCTTTCCATCTATTTTGCAAGCAGCTGAGCTAGAGCTTAAAGCCATCCTCAATCATCTAAAGTATGCATACCTTGGAGAGAAAGAAACTTTACGTGTGATCATATCTAATAAGTTGACAAGTGAGGAAGAAAAGGAGTTGATCAACACACTAAAGCAATACAAGAAAGCAATTGGGTGGACCATAGCCGACATAAAAGGTATGAGCCCATCACTTTGCATGCACAAAATCCTAATGAAGGAGGATTACAATCCAACAAGAGAAACACAAAGAAGATTGAATCCTCCAATGATAGAGGTTGTGAAGACGGAGATTCTAAAGTTGCTAAATACAAGCATGATCTACCCCATTTCCGATAGCAAGTGGGTAAGTCCCGTGCAAGTTGTGCCTAAGAAAACAAGTATAACTATGACTGAAAATGAACAAGGTGAAATGGTCCCCACTCGTGTCCAAAACGGTTGGCAGGTGTGTATTGACTATAGAAGGCTAAATTCCTTAACTCGTAAGGACCACTTTCCACTACCATTATAGATCAAATGCTAGAAAGATTAGCATGTAAGTCTCACTATTATTGCTTAGATGGGTATTCTAGTTTTCATTAATACCCGTTGCACCGGAGGACCAAGAGAAAACAACTTTTACATGCCCTTTTGGCATGTTTGCGTATCAGCGGATGCCCTTTGGGCTTTGCAATGCACTCGCCACGTTCTAAAGGTGCATGGTAAGCATATTTTCTGATTATGTTGAGGAGATAGTTGATTTTTTATGGATGATTTCACCATGTATGGGAATTATCTTAAAGAATGTTTGGAAATTTTGACTAAGATTTTAAAAAGATGCATTGAGACTAACCTTGTTTTAAATTATGAGAAATGTCATTTCATGGTTGAGCAAGGTCTTATTTTAGGTTACGTTGTCTTTTCAAAAGTTTAGAGGTTGATAAAGCAAAAATTGATGTTATTAAATCTTTACCTTGTCCTAATAGTGTGCGCGAAGTGCATTCTTTTCTTGGTCATTTAGGATATTACCGAAGATTTATCAAAGATTTTTCCAAGATAACAAGACCAATGTGCGAGAGTCTACAAAAAGATGTAGAATTTGTGTTTTCCGAAGCGTGCAAGCAAGCCTTTGATACCTTAAAAACTTCATTGGTTAGTGCACCAATAATCCAACCGTCGGATTGGAGTTTACCATTCGAGATCATGTGTATGCTTCAAGAACCTTGGACCATGCTCAAAGCAACTACTCAACCATATAAAAGGAACTTTTAGCTATTGTTTTTTTACTTTAGAGAAATTAGACGATATTTGTTGGATACTAAAGTAAATGTATACTCTGATCATGTAGCTTTGAGGTACCTCATGACTAAAAAGGACGCCAAGCCAAGACATAGCAGATGGGTGCTCTTTCAAGAATTTGATTTAGAAATCAGAGACAAAAGTGGAAAGGAAAATCTTGTGGCAGATCACCTAAGCAGGATCATAAATAATGAGGAACCAATGCCCTTAAATGACTCATTCCAGATGAACATCTATTTGCTACTCAAATCACCACTCTTTGGTATGTTGATATTGTAAACTACAAGGTGGCAAATACTTTTCCCTTCGATCTTTCCTATGCTAAAAATGATAAGATAAAAAGGGAAGCAGGAAGATATGTTTGGGATGAACCATACCTTTGGAAGTATTGCGTCGATCAAGTTATATGAAGATGCATTGACATGAGTGAGGTACCTTCTATTTTAGAATTTTGTCACTCACAATCTTGTGGCGGGCATTTTAGCCCAAAACGAATGGCACACAAGGTACTCGATTCAGGTTTTTATTGGCCGAGCATATTTCATGATTCATATATGTTTTGCGGATCTTGTGAACGATGGCAGAAAATAGGTAATTTAAAGGCTAAAGATCAAATGCTCCTCACACCCATTCATGTATGCGAAATCTTTGATGTAAGGGGCATTGATTTTATAGGTCCCTTCTGATCATCGTTTGGTAACATTTATATATTATTATCTGTGGATTACGTTCTAAATGGGTAGAGGGAAAGGCCACAAGGACTAACGATGCTAAAGTCGTTTCAAATTTTGTTAAAGCTAATATCTTTAGTAGGTTTGGCATACCAAAGGAATTCATAAGCGACAGAGGATCACACTTTTGCAACAAGACGATTGAGGCACTTTTCAAGAAATATGGCATTACACATCGTGTGTCGATAGTCTACCATCTGCAAATAAATGGTCAAGCCAAGATTTCTAGTTGGGAGATAAAGTCGATACTTAAGAAGACGGTTAACCCAAATCGTAAAGATTGGAGCTTGCATTTGGATGACGCATTGTGGGCATATCACACCGCCTATAAAACACCCATAGGTATGTCACATTTTCGCCTCGTCTATGGAAAGGCTTGTCATCTTCCAGTTGAATTAGAACACAAGGATTTTTGGGCCATTAAACAATTCAATATGATGATTGATGAAGCCGAGGTTTACTATAAGCTACAAATTCAAGAGTTGGAAGAAATTCGTAATAATGCTTTTGAGAACTCTCAAATATACAAAGACAAAATCAAAGCATATCATGATAAAGTAAACTCGCGAAAATCTTTTAGCGTAGGTCAAAATGTTTTGTTATTCTCATCAAAACTCAAGTTATTTCCTGAAAAAATATGGTCCTGATGTGTCGGGCCATTTGTGATTACTAATGTTTTCCTCATGGTGCAATGGAATTACAAGTGAGAAAACAGGAAAAACGTTTAAAGTGAACGGGCATAGTTAAATTTGTTTTATGAAGAGTTCCAAAAAGAAAAAGGTGACTTGATGGGATTGGAGAATCCAAACTACGAGTATTTAAAAAGGACTATGTCTAGCCAAAGACGTTAAAGAAAGGCGTTATGCAGGAGGCAACCCGTATTTCGTTGTTCTATTATTATTATTATTATTATTATTATTATATTATTATTATATTATTATTATTATTATTATTATTATTATTATTATTATTATTATTATTATTATTATTATTATTATTTTATTTATTTACAAGAAAGGAAAGGGTTGTCAAACAGTAAGTTAAAAACGACCACGTAAAAATACTTGACAAAAATTCAAAACAGACGTGTTTAGGTTTTTGTTTAATTTAGAAATTCCAGAACGTTAAAATACCCGTGTTAGACTTAACATGACCGGGTCGAGATGATGTTTGATTTAAATAAAAGAAAAAAAAGGGAAGGGGATATTTCATTAAAAGCCCTAAATCTAAACCCTTACCCATTGTCATCCCTCTTTCCCTCTAACTCACCCCCACAACCAGCACCGCTCTCCTCCCACTTCTTGCCACCCACCTCGCTGTCACGCCACTCCACCTCACACCTATGGGGGCCACCATCCACCACGAACCTGCACAACCATCCCGCTCATCTCCCGTCGCGCAACCATCACTACCGCGGTGACCCCCAACCATTAATTGCCCGCCACAATCGTTGCCGATCATTGTATCCCAACCCATTCCTCGTATTGTCCAACATATTCACCTTCATTTCCACTCTAGGTAAGAATCTTAAAAATTGAATTTTTTGCCATCAATAAAGTTGGGTGCCTCTCTGTAATTAGGTAAATTGAAGTTTATGTGAAGGCGTTGGATCAGTAGACATCTGAGCGTGTTCTTGACGGAAGGATAAACAACATCAAAAACCAAGAGACAATCAATAACACGAACTATAATTAAATGGTTTCATTGATAAAACCTAATGATTACAAGCTCGTTACAACATAAGAATCAAGACTCTTGGCAAGGGAAGATCGAGCATGATCTCCCCTCTCATCCGGCAGCACCTAGGCTCCGGACAGACTCTTTCTCTAACCCTTAATCTCTTTACACATTGAAACTGGTATATATAGGCCTTGGCCCATATTAGATACGACTGGGCCCATTCATGCAATTGGACCATGCATATGGTTCAATCGTACGACTGGACCATGCATATGGTTCAATCGTACGACTGGACCATGCGTATGGTTCAATCGTATGATTGGACCATACTTATGGTTTAGTCTTACGAATGTCCCAATTACATCTCTCAGTCACATGACTGGTCCATTAGTATAGCTCAGTCATACGACTGAGTCTCATTCGTATATGCTCTTACGAATGACCCAGTTTCATGTGTTTACAACATATCAGGTGTATTACATTAAGTCTAGACTATTCGACAAGCGATGGACACACTATATATGACAATGTATGCTTCAAAAAATTCCCCCTTGGACGTTGCTTGCGAATAGTAGATAACACCTCTTACAATCTTCAGTCAATCTTTGCTCTGGTTTCCAATAGAATCAAACGAAAAACCATATTAGCCAACGTGGCCGATCCGTCAGGTTGCTACAGTATCCCTAAAAATGAATTTAGGCATAATAGCTTTTGTTTACTTTGGAGAACACCATCATAGCAGCAAGATTCCCCATATGACTGAGTTTTCCAGATAATGACATGATTCCATTGCTTCAATCTTCACACAGGCTAACCTAATTAACATTGACACCTGCAAAAATTCCCCCTCAAATTCAGCATATCCCAATATATAGACATTGTGCTCTCCTGGCATCTTCATACGGTGTATTGGGCAAAAGGTAGAAGGTTCCAATCAACAGCTGACAATCTTAACCAAATTAGCATGCATTCAGATTCATCATCAGTAACCAGCTCACATCATCACTTTCTGATTGCGTCTTCAATTTCTCTATACAGGATTCCCCCTAAGAATCATAATCCTCTTTTTGCGGATAAATATAACTTGATTGGCCCATAAATAGTCAGATGCTCCTAACTACCCCACAAAATCAGCACCGACTGACATCTTCTCTTCTCTCTTTCGTGTTCCAACTACATTCACCTATTCTGGAAGTCTGAAGAATAATAGGGTATACATTGAACTTATTTGACAAAAGAACCTTAGGGTGAATATGCTTTGCTCATCCTCAAATCTATGCAAGAGGCAGTTCCAGACTTTTTTTTGGTCCGGAACAAATGTGGATGGGTCAATGCAGATGGCTCATTCGTGCGGTTGAACATACGACTGGTCCAGTCGCACGACTGAACATACGACTGGTCTAGTCGTACGAATGGTCCATTAGCATGGCCCAGTCGTACGAATGATCCATTAGCATGATCCAGTCGCAGGAATGGTCCATTCGCATGGTCCAGTCGCATGAGCGGATCAGCATGCAGATTTTCAGATCTGCAGCCGCTAGGGCTGCCAAAAACCCTAATCTTACGAATTTTACATGAACCGAACCAACATAGACATCTTAAGATTCGCAGGGGTGATTGGAATGTGGTTTCGAGTTCGATTTTAACATAGAAACAACACACATAACCAGATCTGAGCAAAACACGAAGAACACGGAATGGGTTTAACGTCAAAGAACCTGAAATCAATCCAAAAATCAAGAGCTTCGGTTGCTAGAATGATTGTTAGATCATTATAGCAGTAACCGGCTCTGATACCAATTGTGAAGGCACTGGATCGGTAGACATCCGAACGGTTCTTGATGGAAGGATAAACCACATCAAAAACCAAGATACAATCAATAACACGAACTATAATTAAATGGTTTCATTGATAAAACCTAACGATTACAAGCTCGTTACAACATAAGAATCAAGACTCTTGGCAAGGGGAGATCGAGCATGATCTCCCCTCTCATCCGGCAACACCAAGGCTCCGGGCAGACTCCTTCTCTAACCCTTAATCTCTCTACACATTGAAACTGGTATATATTGGCCTCGGCCTATATTAGATGCGACTGGGCCCATTCGTGTGATTGGACCATGCGTATGGTTCAATCGTACGACTGGACCATACTTATGGTTCAGTCTTACGAATGTCCCAATCGCATCTCTCAGTCGCATGACTGGTCCATTAGCATGGCTCAGTCGTACGACTAAGTCTCATTCGCATATGCTCCTGCGAATGACCCAGTTTCATGTGTTTACAACATATCAGGTGTATTACATTAAGCCTAGACTATTCGACAAGTGACGTACACACTATATATGACAATGTATGCTCCAACACTTTAGATCCACAAATTGTCATCTGCATATTCAAACACAAGGTTTAGCGGTATGTTTTCTTCTCGCCTAGAACAAGGTTGAAGTATATATATATGATATAAGGTTGATGCTTGATTATTTATTGGGTTTGATTTCAGTTATGAACTTGGTTTATATGCCCTATTAAGTTAATCTGCTCAAGTTCTTTGACTACTGCTAGGTTTTTGATGACTCAACAACTTCTAATATTAAATTTGATGGTTTGGTTACTAATGCAGGGCTAACAACTCACATATCATAATGGTTCGCAAGAAAACACAAGTCCCGTTATCAACTTCGGTGTCCAGAGACGTACGAAACGCTTTGCACGCCTGACAGGGAGAATCTTCTAGCCAATGTGAAGCTGGTAAAAACCCCAAGGTCCATAACTACAACACCTAACGATGATAATCTATTATTTGTTGATGAGGATTAACGAACGAGGTTCAATGCTCTACACAAACGGGTTATGGTTAACACCAGATTTGTAGACAATGATGCCATGAAAGCAATTGTGGTTTATTGTGGTGTTAAAAAACTATTCACCAACATTGTTTGGGAATGATTGGGATGATGAAGGCTACAAATGAATGATTGCCGAGTTCTTAAGTTCGGTTGAATTCAAAGATGATGTGGTGTATTTTTGGTTGTTCAATGACTCTTACAATCTCACTGTTAATCAGATATGTGGTATGATTCATGCTCCTACTCGGGATACCTTCGCACCTGACGCACCAACTCATCCCGAGTTCAATGCTAAAGACTTTTGGGCGGCCATTACAGATAAATGGATGTACATTGCCACTAATGCAAAAGCATCCCATATCGTACATCAAACACTTCGAGTTGCACATCGGCTCCTCTCCAACATCATAGACACCTGAAAAGACACCGGAGGCATCACCCCACATGAGCTATCTCCTATGGTGTATGATTAGCTCGCAGCCACAAAAGCCAAACTTTGCCTTTATATCAACCACAAGTTAGTTGCAATCTACGGCTAGAAAGATTCATTGTGGTTCCATCATCACCATCTTTGGACGTCATTCCATAGCTAACCTGCGTCTACTAATTGCATTGGAAAGATAAAAGGGTCGTGATACCTTGACATGGTTCAAATGGAGAAAATGCGGTTATTCAAAATCTATTTTCACACTCAGATTTGGTTGAAAGGAACTCAAAAGCAAAGGTATCTCGTGATCTCCGAAGACACTCGTCATTTACTAGTTTTAGCTGAATCGGTGAAAGCAACACAATGGCTACTCCAAGGGAACTACTAACAAGGTTATGGAGATCAAGCCGATGATGAAAATAAAGAAGATAATTGTGCCCCGGGGAATGCATCAGCCGCTCCTCCCTCCCCCAATGGATCATCATGAGGAGTACATGGCCCGTTTCAACTCATTTGAAACCATGTTGTTTGAAGTTTGCCAAGACATTCATCATGTCCGAGGGGAAATCCACAACCAAGGGGCCATGCTACATCTCATGTATGATCACCAACAAGAAATGGGTCGCGCTATTTATGCCTTACACGAGCTCCATGTTGGATGCCATCCCCGTCCACCCCATCCACCACCTCAGTAATTTCTATCCCACTTTCTACTTCAAACCTCGAGGACGACGTTGAAGCTTGGGGAGAGGTAATTAATTTTTTTTGTCTTACTTATCATTCATTACAAATTACATATTGCATTTAGGGTTGCATCATAGTTATGGTGGTATTAGAACTGCTTTGTATATAGTTAATCATAGTATTATGTTTGTATTATCAAAAAAAGGAAAAAAAGAGGAACAAGGTAATACCTCCGTAGCTTGGGAAATAATTTTAAGAATAACATGAAAAATGATATTACCCTTTAATTATGCTAATCGTAGGTTGCGTGTACAAATAGGTTGATAGTAATAAGTAGATACATGTGCTATGTTATGCTAGTGCCCTTTGTTCTTAGGTTTACAAAGATAAAACACTTAATTGCCATGTGTGCCTAATGCCGATCTAATAACATAAGGAGACTGAGACCTAGCAAAAATAGGTTGAAAGCCGAGTCCAAATGAAAAATAATAGAAAAAAGTGAAGAAGTTAGATATATAATAAATAAGTCGCAATAATGGCAAAATCATTTGTGATCTCATGGGGTGAAAAATTGACCGCTTGCTCTCTATAGTCCTTGAGGTTAGGAAGGTTTCCACCATGTGAAGAAAGGTGTTGGCGCACTTAAATAACTAATTTAACATAGCTTAATTGATATGAAACGATAAATCCGGAACTAAAGGGTTAGAGGATCATAACTAGCAAATTGGACACATTTGTCTGTAAAAATCTTGAAAGCTGAATTTGTCCACGAAAACTGAAAATTAACATAATAAGATGATTCTATGCTCGCGGGGCTAAGATGGGTATTGCCCATATGCTAATTATATAACTATATGTTCTTTTTTCACTTCTCGGGTTAATCCTAGTCTTGATTTCCTTGAGGACAAGGAAATGTTTAAACTTAAGGAGATTTGTTAGTCATATTTTTAGTCATAAATCTTAGTAATTTTAGAGTATATTTCAACACATATTGCATGCATTCTTTGTTTATTTTAAATAATAGTAGTTTTTGTGGGATGAAATCTACTTTGGTGTGTTTTGGTTGATTTTGTAGGTTATGTAATTGGGAGAGAATATTTCAAATAGTATTGAAGAAATCTTGAATTTAAAAGAGTGCAGGAAATTTCCTATTTTTTAGGAATCCTAGTTTAGTAATGTTTATCATCACAATATAATAAAAGATATAACAAAAACACAAAAAGAAAGAGATTGAAAGAATCAAAGGGAGGATTATAAAAAGTACTTTTGGAGAAGGCATAGTGGGGATCGACCAAAGAAAAGAAAAAAGGATTTTTTGGAGGCTAAAGGAGAATAATCAACAAAAGAAAGAAAAATGAAATCTTGGAAGGAGATCGACAGGGGACTGCAGAAGAAGAAAAAAAGAAAGAATCTTTTTCTTCTATTACTCTTGAAGTTCAATTAATTATTTTGAGGCTTTTGTCTAGTAAGTTTTATTTTTTTTGGTTTGATTGATCTACCGTCATGTCCGGCTACGACATCTTTGATTTCAACATTAAGGTTTAGTTTATATGATTTTGGTTTAACTTATGTGAAGCGATTATGAGATGTTTTATTTTAATGGTTTGTTTGTCTAATTCTTGATCTTAAACCCGGATCTAATCCGATATATATTAGATTGTTAATAAAATTGGCCGATTTATTTAATTTTCTAATAAAGTTCTTCAAGATTTAAAACCTTAATCAAGTTTTGATTTTTGATATAAGAACCAATTAATGTTTTGAGTTTATCTATGAATTCACTCTCATTATAGAATCACGCAATCTAGTTAAGCATACCAAACAGCGTGTGCGTTTGATTATAATCGATGCTGCTATTGTTGCAACCCGCATGCTAAGATCCAACGGCGTGAGCTTAGAGTAGCGGGTTGGCTCCAATCAACGAATTGCGATTGATTGGATGGGATAGAGTGGAAATCTGAACGACGTGATCTCTAGTATCGATACAAATCATTAACTGAAAATTGTCATTGCACCGTAATCGTTAATGATCGTAAGCCAAATCAAATCAAGAAATTACCGTAGTGTCGGAATTAGTTTTTATATTTTAATTTACTTCACCATTTAATTAACGTTTTTAGTAATCCCATTTTCATAATTATAAAATACAAAAAATGTCAAATTTTGTTTTTCTAGCAGAACCTTAATATGATCGTGTGGAATTTCCTTTATAGTTTTGACACGACCATGTCAGCTCATTGGAATTTTTATACTTTTTGCAATTTACTTTTAGTTTTAGTTTTTAATTAAGACCCTTACCTTCCTTAGTCCATAATCAATATAAGTAATTATGCTAAAATGTTTTTGGTATAAAATAATTGACACGTATCCCTAAGGTCACGAACCCTATTTCCGTTCATACTATTATTTGTGTATGCACGGTAGATTCATATTTTTATTATATATTTTATGGATTCTACACCCAACAAGCATGCCATGTCCCAGCTTCCACTGCCAGCGACTCTTGTGCGCCTGGCGGGACAGCAAACCGCCACAGGTATAAGGATCTCCCGAAGGTTTGGGGACGGCATGTGGCACCTGGTGCATAGATTCCATGATGTTGAGGCATGGGTGCCCGAGTTGTTGTAGGACCCCCAAGTTGGTTGGGGCCGAGGTCCATGTTCAGCAGGTTCATAAGCCGGTTGGTGGCAGGGAGGATGAGCCCATTCATCTGTCGGACGGCCAGGACCCGCCGCAACATCCTCAACATGTGTACCATGTTGTGCGGTTGCCTGATCATATAGTTTATATGCTTCAGGACACGCATGTCAGGGTCACGAGGATAAATGACACGCATATGGAGGATATGATGGAGTGGGTGTTATAGCACATGGTCGCAGACTATGTGGCCTCTGGTACGCCGTTGTTGTCACACCCAACCAGACGATTAGGGCACGATGATGCTAGCACCTTTGACGCGGGGGGGTCAAGTCAAGCCGGAGATGATGATTTGGCGGGTTAGATAGATATATTTTGTTTGTATTTCTTTTCTTTTTGTATATACAAACTTGTTGTGTGTGTGTATATGAAGATCATGCAAAGGTTGGACTCACCTTAGATTAGATTGTTTATATTTCCTTGTAATAGGTCTTATGTTAGCTTACTTTTGTATGTAGTTAGCTTTATTTTGTTTAGCAGTTCAACGAAACTGTGAGCCAAACTATAGTTTCGCTCACAGTCAGCTGTTTAGTTCTCTCGGCGAAGATCATTTTCATTGTGGATCAATCTTGCAAAACCCTAATCATTTATCCTTGTTGCAAGTAACCTCTCTAAGCAGTAATTTCACAGAAATATCATTGTGCTTTGTTATTATTGAGTATATTGATCATCATTGTCTTACTTTGATTGAATTGTTATTGTTCTCAATCTTCATCATCCTTCTTGTCTATTGTTTGTATTTGATATTAAACCCTTCAACAATTCATTTGTACTGGATATCGATCAAATGGACCAACAATATGGTATCAGAGCATTAGTGCTCATGATTTGTTGAGTTATTGGTTGTTTTTGTTCAATATTAAGTTTTCATTAATTTCAGATCAAATTCGTGTGTATTTGACATGGAATTTGATTGAATTTTGCTGGTTATTGGTTGGGGAAACTCTGTAATCATCATATCTCAAATCCATTAAGTGGTTGATGATTTCAGATTGATTTCGTGTTGAATAAGCTTTTCTGCTTCGTTCAGTGAAATTACATATTCATTCTGCGAAACTACAAATTCTTTCAACGAAACTATTGGTGTTATCTTTATTGAAGTTGTTGTTTGCTGTTCTACAAAACTAGTCTCATTGAACGAAAGTTCAATAGTGCTTGTAAGTGACTAACAAGCGAAATTGTTGCCGAAAGTATTATTGAACTAATGTTCAAGCTTGTTTCGTGCGAATTTGTCGGCGAAACTAAGCTGTTTTAGGCATTTGGCTAAGCTATTTTAGGCATTTGGCTAGCGAAACTGCTGCCGAAATTGTCTGCGAAACTACGGCAACTCAGCGAAACTAGTTTTTTTAGTGAAATTTTCTACGAACTTACCTTTCTTCAGCGAAACTACCTCTTCTTTTTCCAAAACTACTTCATTTCCAACGAAACTACAATGTCAAAGTTAAACTCACTCACCCTAGCTGGTCTTGAAAGTGTAGCTCCCAATAGACCTCCAAGACTCATCAACGGAGATAATTTCAAGGATTGGAAGAGATGTCTCAAAGCCTTTTTCTTTTACACTGATGATAGAGAATACCCTATGGTTTTGTTCCACCTGTAGCCCAAGGAAAAAGCACATCTCCCCAATCATGCTCATTTCAAAGCGACTACGCATCACCTCCTCGAACCTCCGACACAATTGTGAAATGGTGGAGCCGAATATAATATCATCAACATAAACTTGGACAATCAGCATTTCACCATCCACTTCCCTCTTGAATAGGGTCATATCAATGGTGCCACAAGAAATTCCATTGCTTAATAGATACTGTGTTAGGGTCTCATACCAGATTCGAGGTGCCTGATTGTAAGACCCCGTTCCCGAGACGCTTACAGCTGGTCAATCATCGCACATAAAACATATATTTGCATTAACTTAAAGAAAACATTGCAGCGGAATCATTAAAATAGACATTTCATTTCATTACAAGAGTGATTGCAAAATAATACATCGTTATCACATTACAAAATACTAGTTGCATTACATCACAAAAGCATTATAAAAATGGATGCCATCCAAAAAGAGCCAAGTAGCCGCCCCGTGCCATCCTCATCAACCTTTACCTGCCAACTGGAAACACATAAAAGTCAGCGTTGCTGAGTGAGTTCTAGTTTTAAAATAAAACATACTTTACTTTCGTTTAAAACAATTCTTTACTTTCTTTCAAATCATACTATACCGTCGTACATGATCACACATCATACGTATACATAGATATAACATTATTATATTCTTTACTGTTCATCACATTCTTTCTATCTCTGTACCTCTTCCCGAATCAGTGTCATCAGCTATACCCCAAACAAATGGGGTACCAAGATCATAAATGACTTCCATAGTGCACAAAGCCTAGATCCAGCACCAGGGTAAGCGACAAAGATCCCCACTGTATACTACACCTCAAACAAATGGGGTATTGGGCCGAAGTTCATAAATGACTTCCATAACACACATAGCCTGGACCAGCATCGGGGTGAGGAATCACTATAAACCATGTACTATATCACTAGTTAGTCACAAAGACTGGACCTCTGCGTGTATCCTTAAGGTTAGCTAAACCACACACAATTGAGCTTACGGAATTTTAGAGCCGTGCACCTCCGTACATTTTGCTTGCAAGCCTTTCTTTACTTTCTCTTACATTAATGCATTCATTCTATCATTATGTTCCTTTTTTCATTATCTTTCACTTTACGTTACATAATACTTTATCATTTCTTTCATAACTATAGCACGTAAAGCCACGGGAAAGATAAACATACATAACAGGAACATAAACATAATCACACATCACATCACCATACAATGCACCATCACACATGCATAACATACATCAACATACCATAATGCATAAGCATCAAACATACATCATCATACTATGCCCATCACATCACCATTGACTTCAAAAAGTCAACTTACTATGCCCCCGGGAACATCCCAAGTCAAACCTATATTTCACTTTTTCCCCGAAAAGTCAGAAAATATTCTAAGTCTTTAGGCGCATGAACACTATGCAGGCGATTGAGCACTATGCAGGCGTAGGGCCTTTCAGGCGCATGTGGAACACTTAGGCGCATGGGAAACTTTCAGGCGCATCAACACTATTGGGGCGCATGAGCAACACTTAGTATATTCTCGGCAAATTCTAGGCGCATGAGTACTATGCAGGCGCATGAGTGCCTAGGCGCATGAGCTATCTGGGCGCATGAACACTTGGTCAATTTTGCCTATTTCTAGGCGTATGACCATTATATGGGCGCATGAGGTTTCAGACGCATGGGGACACTTAGTCAAAATTTCTTACTAGGCGCATGAACCAAATTTGGGCGCATGAGCAGCCTATTTCATACTTAAACTTCATAATTCAGTCCCAATCATTCTCAAACTTATTCTAAGCTTAAATCATGCATTCTAAGCCTTAGAAACATACATATAACCTCATAAAACACAAACATGGCCCAAAATCGATTCCCACCCGCAACATACACATATACACATATACGGGTATAAAACCCAACTTTTATACAAAGTTCACACATGCATTTCCAGCTCCAAAGCAGTTTAAAACAAGTAAAAAGAGGGTCCTAGAACTCACCTTAGCAGCCTCTGGTTATGACTTCTTCAAAACCCGTTTGCAAGTTGAGTTCACCCGCCTAGAAACCCACCAGAAACATACCCGAACACATACAAACATACATAAGCACAAATTCGAGGATAAAACCGGTCAAGAACACTCAAAGACCATGAATTCTTACCTTGAATTCACACTTTCTGCTCTTGTTCTTCAAAGAACCCGAAAGCTTTCTCTCTGCTCTTTCTCTCTTTAGAATCCGGTCTTCAAAAGGTGAAAAGTAGCATGGCATGGGCGGCCATGCTACTTTTTTACAAAAATAAATAAATTTTGTACCTTTTTACACTCAATCCCTCCACTCGAGCTTTATTTTATTTCTTTCCTTTTCCTTCACTTTATTATTTCTTTATTAACTTTAAAAGAATAACCGGGTGTTACAAGTCCACCCCCTTATATAGGTTTCGTCCCCAAAACCTGTTATTCCTCAAACAATTATGGGTAATGCTGTTTCATCTCATCTTCAGTCTCCCACGTAGACTCGGATGCTTTTTTGTGCTTCTACTATACACACACAAGAGGAACCACTTTATTCCTTAATATCTTCTCTTTACGATCAATGATCGCCACTGGTTGCTCCACATAATTGAGCCTTTCATCTACATCTATATCCTCTAGTGGTACTATCATATCCTCGTCTGCTAAGAACTTTCTCAGATGTGATACATGGAATGTCGGATGAATTCTAGTCAACTCATATAGTAGCTCCAATCTATAGGCCACCTCTCCTACTCGAGCAATGATTCGGAAAGGCCCTATGTATCTCGGGCTTAACTTGCCCCGTTTTCTGAACCGAATGATACCCTTCCAAGGTGAGACTTTCAACATAACTTTGTCCAACACCTGGAACTCAATCGGTCTACGTCGTTTATCAGCATACGACTTCTGTCTATCTTTGGTTGCCTTCATGAAGGCTTTGATCTTTTCAAGCTTCTCAGTTGTAGCCTTGATCACCTCGACGCTCCCTAACTCTTTCTAAGCAATATCACCCTAACACACGGCTGTTTGGTATCTCCTACCATATAGCATCTCATAAGGGGGCATACCAATGTTGGCATGATAACTTTTGTTATATGAGAACTCAGTTAACGATAAGTGGTCATCCTAACTTCCTCCAAAATCGATGACGCATGCCCGAAGCATATCTTCCAGCATCTGAATCGTTCTTTTGGACTGACCATCCGTCTGAGGATGATAAGCAATGCTAATATGTAATCTCGTCTGCATAGTATTGTGAAAATTCTTCCAAAATTTTGATGTCAGGACCAGATCAGCCAACCTCTCAGATGAATAAGTCTCGCGGATCGGTAGGAAGTGAGCACTCTTCATCAAACGGTCAACTATCACCCATGTGGCATCATAACCTCACACAGTACGTGGCAGCTTTGTAATAAAATCCATGGTGATGTGCTCCCACTTCCATTCAGGTATATCCAAAGGTTGGATCTTCTCATACGGCTTTTGGTGCTCGGCCTTCACTTGTAAACAAGTAAGGAATTTACTCACATACTCCACCATATCACGTTTCATACCCGACCACCAATATTCTTTCCTCATGTCTTGGTACATCTTCGTAGCATCGGGATGAATAGAGTATCGAGTTTTATGAGCTTCATCCATAATCTTCCAACATAGATCCCCATAACGAGGAATCCACATCCGCCCGAATCGGGTTTTAACACCAAGTGTGTTTTCACCCAATTCCACAACCAGACCTCTCATTCTTTTGGAGTTAAGATGATGTTGGACCAAAAGAACCAATGGGCCAAGATCAGAAAACCTCTAAGTCCCACATGGTATCACAATAACTGCTGAAAGCTTCATCAGCAGTTTGACAAGTGCTGAAGACTTCAACAGCTGAAGATCAAGTGCTTAAGACTTCAACAGCTGAAGAACTAAAGTGCTGAAGTACAACAGCTGAAGAACACAAGTGCTGAAGCTGAAGTTCAAAGTATTGAAGTAGAACAGCTGAAGAGTTTACAAGTGCTGAAGATCAACAACTGATGTACAAAGTCTGAAGACAAAGACTGAAGACATCAGCTGATGATATCTACTGAAGTCATCAACTGATGAAACGTCTGAAGTTCAAGTCTGAAGATCAAGTACTGAAGTTTTAGTAGTTTGTCACAACTGTTGAAGAGTACTTCTTCAGTAGTTGTGATATCAGTAGTTTTATATTTTTACTTTCAGTAGTTTTGTAAAACGACTGAAGAGCTTGTTCTTCAGTCGTTGTAGTTTCAGTAATTTTATGTTTTTTAGTAGTTATAACAACTGATAACACTTAGCATTTTTGTAAGGAGATGTCAGCTGTTTTGATATCTTCTGTAGTTGTGTTTCAGTTGTAATAAATCTGTTAGATGTCACTATCAAGTGACATCAGCAGACGTCACATCTCTTATATAAGAGGTGTCGACCTAATTGTAATTGTGACATTCTGTTACCACGAAAGTGAATATTGAATGAAATATATTTGCAGAAATTCTCTCTCTATAACCGTCTTTGTTCTTCATTGAATATCGTTTTGTTCTTGTGAATTGGCTAATTCATTGCTCGATTTCCGCTGCTATACTCTCTAATCAATCAAACATAGATCACTGATCCTAACAAGTGGTATCAGAGCTAGTTAATCATTGATCGATCTAACAATTGATCATTGAAACTGCTAATTGATATCTTTGTTTGATTGAATTAGCGTATTCGTAAGAACTGGTTATAGATTATTGAATTTCTGTCGCTTTCGTTCATTTACTTTGAGATCTCTTTTGGTTCAATTGGTTGTTGCGTTTTGTTCTAAATCTGTTTTAGCTTAAACGAATTTGATTGAATCTAGATGACGACTCCTTCTAATGATCCTCACAATACCGGTTCCTCAACCAAGCCTCCGATGCTGGTTAGGACCAAGTATAACATATGGCAACGAAGAATGCTTCATCACCTGTCTGTTAACAGTTCAGGTTGTTGGACATCTGTGGTACATGGACCACATAAGCCTATGGTGAACAATCCGGAAACCAATCAAATGGTCCGAAGAAGAAGGAACAATACTCTGATGAAGATCGGAAACTGTTTGAGATTGATGCTAAAGCCCATGGAATTCTGGCCATGGCACTGCCTAATGAAATCTATTCAGGGCTTATGCATCATGAAACTGCTCATGATCTCTGGAATGCCTGAAGGAACAATTCGGTGACACAGATGAGGTCTTAGCAAACAATAGAGAAATCCTTGCCCAACAATATGAGACATTCTCTCATAGGAAGGGTGAGACACTGACTCAACAGTTTGAGCGTTTTTCCTGCTTGATCTCTGAGCTGAAAATGGTGAAACAGGAATACACCAATAGCCAGATGAACAACAGGTTCCTCAGATCACTGCCTGAGAGATGGGACACATACACTATTGTCCTACGCTCAGTGCAAATCTGGAGGGCCTATCTCTCACCCAACTTCATGGGAAACTGCTTACATTTGAAAGAGAGATAGAGCAGAAGAGGAACTGTCCTCATCAGGAAAGCTCACTGATGACTTTGTACCAAACAACACTGCCTTGGTTGGTCATGAGTCAGAATATGCTGCATCTGAAAGCAATTATGATGAGCATATGATTCTCTACAAATAGTTCTGATCATGCATTTGTTGGTATTGAGAGTCATTCTGGCAGTAATAGTGACAATCTATGCTTCATTATGGATGATCTGAAAGGAATTTTGATGATGATCTAGAAGAGATGGATATTCTGAGCCAAATGGCATTGATTAATATCAGATCTCAGAAGTTCTATAAGAGAACTGGCAGGAAATTTCCTGGACTCTCTGGCAAAACCAAAGTGGTTTTGACAAGAGTAAGTTGAGGTGTCACAAATGCCAAAGGCTAGGACACTTTGCAAGAGAGTGTAGATCAACTGGATCTAACTCTTCTGCACCCTTTGTGACTTTTCCTAGTACTAGTCCACAAAACAGAGGGCAACATCCTGCTGGTTCTGGTCATCATTCACATCCTAGATCTCCTGCATACTTTGTTCCCCAGGGTCAAATGTCAAATCCTTATCCCTGCTATTTTATGCCTCAACCAAATCCTATTCAAGCTCCAATTGCCAACAACCACAAGCATTGCCTGAACCACAGCCTTCCCAATCTCATCAACAAACTCAACCTCAACAACACAGCTTCTTCACACCAGGTGTTGTTGACTGGAGCAGTTTACCAGATGACTTGTCTGGTCATGAACAACTGTTCTCAGGTGCTGGTCAACATGGTGGTGAAAGTCCTTTGGAAATCTAGCTCTTATGGCTTTGGATTCTGCTGATACTTCATCCACTAATGCCTCTACATCAAAGGTATCACAGGTATCCTCTGAGGCAAAAGCCAAATTATGTTCTGAACCATGCATAGCAGCATTTGCATCTATTAGAGAAGCAAATGTAGCTTTAATCAACAAGAACATTGAGCTAGAACAAATAATTTCCAAAAGCAAAGCTGAGTTTGAGTCTGTGCTTAATGATAAAAATGATGAGATTTACAAACTGAAATGCCAAATAACTGATGATAAGGCTAGGAAGAGATACTTCTGAGAAGTATAAAGATCTCAAAGAAACCCTTGCAGTTACCCAGGTAGAGTGTGATAGATGGGTACAATCATGCAAAGGTTTTGAAATGCTTCTTAGTAAGCAATCTGCTTCCAATGTGAAGTTTGGCATTGGTTACAATCACACTGCTCCACCTACAGATTTTACTCCAAGAGCAGAGGTAGAATCTGATGGTGAGAGTAATAACCAATCCATCTCATCATGTGATCTACTTTCTGATACAGCACAATCAGAAGTAGAAGTCAGCATCAAGCCCTCTCAGAACCTATCAGCTGATGTTGATGGTTCCAATGCTGACACTCACATGATCAATGAGTTGATCAACTCAGGAGTTAATTCTGAAAGTCCTGAAAGGACTAGAGAGCAGGATTTAACACCTGAAGTTCAAACTCCAACTACTGTCAGTACTGAAAAGAAGAAAACTGTCAGTAGAAAGAGTTTGAAGGCTACTAAAGAGGAAGTCAAGAAAGCAAACAATGCTTCCAAAGCACTAAAGAGCAAGTCTCCAGTTGCTTCACCCTCTTTAGTTGATGATCAACCTAAGATGAAGAAGAAACCATGTGAAGTATGTGGTTTGTTCAATCATCTTACAGATGATTGCTGGTACAAAAGAGGTTCCAAACTCAAACAAAAAGAAGAAATTAAAGAGAAAATGGTAAAAATGAAAACTGAGTTTGAGACCACATTTGTATCAGCAACATCAAATCCTGTAACCCTTAAGTCCTCAAAGAAATCCAAAAAGGAAGGGGTTAAACAGGTGACAGCTGAGAGTGCTCAGAAGAAGAAGGTGCAACATAGGAACTTATCAAACTCCACTGGCAATGTGTCTGATGAGCTGAAAGCTTTATCACAAAATCAGACACAACTGGTTATGATGGTTCAACATCTGTTGGGTAGAGTTAACCAATTAGATGCTCCTATGTTGAAACCACAGAAAAGGAGATCCAAGCCAAAGGATTCCTCTTCTTCACCATCTTCTTCCTCTCAGCTGTTGTTTCCAATAAACCTGTTAGTTTACCATCTGTTGATGAGACCAGGCCCAAAACCAAAAAGGTTTGGGTCTCCAAAACTAACTGATTGTTTATTATTGCAGGGTTCTCCAACATGCCAAAGTAGCATCTGGTATGTAGACAGTGGGGGATCTATGCACATGACTGGGAACAGCTCTCTTCTTCATGACTACTCTCAAGGAAAGAAGGGCTTTGTTTCTTTTGGCAATGATGCTAGGGGTTACATCATTGGAAATGGCTTTGTCTCCAATGGAGAAATCAAGTTTGATGATGTTAATCATGTGGAAAATCTCAAGTACAATCTCTTGAGTGTCAGTCAAATGTGTGATAAAGGCCATGTTGCTCTTTTCACCAGTCAGAACTGTAGGATTCTGTCATCCAAAGTTCTGCATTTGATTGATAAGGTGTTGGATGATCACACTCTCCTGAGAGCCAACAGGACAGGAAGAGTGTATGCCTTAGATCTTTCCAAGAAAATAGATCTAAGAGGCAATCCTTGCCTATTTTCCAAAGCCTCTTCTCAAGAATCTAAACTGTGGCACAGAAGCTGGGTCATGTTAATTTCAAAAACATGAATCAGCTTATCCACAATAGTTTAGTCAGAGGCTTACCAATAAAGGAGTTCCACTGTGATGAAACTTGCACTGCTTGTTTAAAAGGAAAACAACACAAAGTCTCATTCCCTCCTATTGAAGAGCCTAAGTCCACTGCTTGCTTAATTACTGCATATGGATCTATTTGGTCCTGTGAGAGTAATGAGCATGGCAAAGAAGAAATACTGTCTGGTAATTGTGGATGATTACTCCAGATTTGTATGGACTTTCTTTCTACATTCAAAGGATGAGGTTGCTCAGAAGATTATTCACTTTGTGTTGTATATTGAGAAGCAGTATTCCCTTCCAGTCAAGTGTATTAGGAGTGACAATGGAACTGAAATCAGAAATCATACACTTGATGACTTCTATCTTTCAAAGGGAATCAAAAGGCAGTTTAGCATCCCAAGGACTCCAGAACAAAATGGAGTAGTGGAGAGAAAGAACAGGACCCTCATTGAAGCTGCAAGGTCCATGCTGGCTGACTCTGGTTTGCCACTGACCTTTTGGGCTGAAGTGTTAACACAGCTTGCTATGTGCAAAATAGAGTTTAGTAAATCAGAGGTTGATGAAGACTCCATATGAAGTTCTCCATCACTTGGCCTCTAATTTCATTTTTCAAAGCATTTGGGTGTCCCTGTTTTATTCTCAACACAAAGGATCAACTCCATAAATTGATCCTAAGGTGGATGCAGGGTATTTTGTGGTTATTCATCTACTTGCAAGGCATACAGAGTCTTCAACTGCAGAACAAAGATAGTTGAAGAGACTTTGCATGTGAAGTTTAATGAATCTCCTTTGGACAAGATTCCACAAAACCCTGTGGAGTTGTTGATTTGGACATACTGCAATATGTTCCTTATCAACCTCCAGCTGTTGCAGATCCTGTGGATAAATCATCTTCTGCAGCATGTCTTCCACCTGGTGGTATTGATGATGATGATGATAATATCAATACTCACCTATTCAAGTTTAGTGACCAACTGCCTGTGTCTGCTAAATTTGATGTTCCTGTAGCTTCAGCAGTTCCATCCACAACAAATGCTGATGAGATCTCTGTTTCCTCTACATCTTTTGAGTTACCATCCAATTCTTGGTTTCAAGAGTCTACATCAACATCTGCTGCTGCTGAAGGTTCTACAAACACTTGCACAGATCTCATTGTTTATCAAGAACTGAAGAATCACCCCATGTCTCAGATTATTGGTGATATCAATGCTGGTGTTTCAACAAGAAGTCAATGTCTAACTTCTGCTTCTATGCTCTCTTCATCAGTCAGCTAGAGCCAAAGAACTACCATGTTGCTTTGAGAGACAATGGATGGGTTGAAGCTATGCAGCTTGAGCTACTTCAGTTCAAGAAAAGCAAGTGGGAACTGGTTCCTCTTCCCCCGGTAAGTGTGCAATAGGCACTAAATGGGTGTTAGGAATAAAACTGATGAAAATGGGCTTATTGTTAAGAACAAGGCTAGACTGGTTGTACAGGGGTTTTCACAAGAAGAAGGTATTGACTATGATGAAACCTTTGCCCTTGTAGCCAGACTAGAGGCAATCAGATTGTTTTTAGCCTATGCTGCATTCCACAATCTTAAAGTTTTTCAAATGGATGTCAAAAGTGCATTTTTATATGGTAAAATAAAGGAAGAAGTTTATGTGTGTCAACCACCAGGCTTGAGGATAATAACATCCTGAATGGGTGTATAAACTGATAAGGCTCTTATGGGTTGAAACAAGCTCCTAGAGCCTGGTATGAGACACTCTCTACTTTTCTTCTTAAGAATAATTTCACTAGAGGCTCCATTGATAAAACTTTGTTTATTAAGAAGGTGGATCAGCATAAGCTACTTGTTCAGATTTATGTTGATGATATTATTTTTGCATCCTCTGATCCCCAGTTGTGTGATGATTTTACAACATTAATGAAAAAGAGGTTTGAAATGAGTGCAATGGGAGAATTACAGTTCTTCTAGGCTTGCAAATCAAACAAAAGGCTGATGGAACCTTTATTCATCAGTCAAAATATACAAAAGATCTTTGAATAAGTTTGATTTACAAAACTGTAAGCCCTGTTCTACTCCCATGTGCAACACCACACAACTGGATGCTGATCAGAAAGGTAAAGCTGTTGATGAACGCTTTACAGATGTATGATTGGGTCCTGATGTATTTAACAGCTTCTAGACCAGATATTATGTTTGCTACATGTGTTTGTGCTAGATTTTAGGCTGCTCCTAAAGAGTCTCATTTGATTGCAGTCAAGAGAATCTTTAGATATGCAAGGTACACAATCTCTGGGTTTATGGTATTCCACTGGACACTCTTGCAAATTAGTTGCTTTTTCAGATAGTGACTATGCAGGGTGAAAGTTAACTAGGAAGTCAACTTCTGGTGGTTGTCAATTCCTAGGCAACTGTTTGATTTCTTGCAGAGTAAGAAAACAAACATCTGTTGCTACATCAACGCTGAGGCCGAGTACATTGCTGCTGCAAGTTGTACTTCTCAGGTACTCTGGCTTCAGAACCAACTTCTGGTATGGCATTACAGAGACTAAGACTCCATTATAATGGATAGTGCTTCAGCTCTGTGTATGTCAAAAATCCAGTCCAACACTCTAGGACCAAACATATAGAGATCAGACATCATTTTATTCGGGATTGCTTTGAAAAAGGTCTGATTGATCCTAAGTTTGTGCCTAGTGCTGATGAGCTTGCAGATATTTTTACTAAGCCTTTGGATAGTTCTACTTCCAAAACCTTGTGTTAAGGCTTGGTATGCTGCAGCTAGAATAAGTGACAACTACTGATGATTTCAGTAATAATTACTGGTGATCATTGGTACCCATGTCACATATAAGTACTGATGAGTCCTTTCACCTTCAGTAGTTTTTATAACTACTGATGGCTAAATGTCTCACAAGTACTGAAGTACTTTATCTGTTCCAAACTACTGATGTAGATACAACTACTGATGTAGTTACAACTACTGAAATCAGTATATAAACAGATAAGTACTGACGTCCTATGAAACACCTGAAAAGCAGATGCAAAGTCTGATGAGTAAGTGTTAGGACAGTATGAAACAGCTGAAAGGCTATGAATGACGAAAACTACTGAAGAGAACTTTCTCTTCAGTTGTTTCAACAACTGCTGTTTCATTCTAAACAAATGAAGCAAAACCATGTCTTCAGTAGTTTTATAACTACTGATGACTAATACCAAGTCTTCAGCTGTTTACAACAACTGATGACAAAACCACTGTCTTCAGTAGTTTCACAACTATGATGACAAACACCAAGTCCTCAGTTGTTTCATCATCTGAAGTCAAAACCACGGCTTTCAGTAGTTTTCTAACTACTGATGCCTAACACCACGACTTCAGCTGTTTCAACGTCCTGAAAGGGTAATACCATGTCAACAGTCGTTTAAAACTACTGATGACTAACACCAAATCCTTCAGTCGTTTCTACCCGTACCCTATAAATATCCCTGACCTAATCCTTCAAAGCTTCATCTTCTCAAACCTAACGTTCCTCTCTAAAACTTCTCTTTCTAAATGGCGTCCATGCAAATCAAACCGCGACACAACTGTGTAGCTTACCTTACTAAATCGCCAGTCTAGGCTAAGTTCGATACTGCTATCGATCTTATGGTCCAGTCACAATACAAAACGGCATTTCTTCTCAATCCCATCCTACATGCCGAATCCCTCAAACAGTTTTGGATGAACGTCACCATCACCACTGGGGAGAACAACACAGCATCTCTCCGGATCGGTCGTCAACAACAAGAAGTGGTCATCACTCCCCAAATACTTCGCCAAACTCTACATCTGGATGATGCCATTCTCTGCTGGATATCCAAAGGGCAAACTGATTTATCCTTTGCCCATCATGGATATCAGGGCACCTTAGTGCCTCCACTATATGAAGAAACATTTCCATGACGCTGAACGTCTAATCTTCCACATGGTAAATGTCTGTTTGGCTCCTAAGACTTCGTCTTGGGATCAAATGTCTATGAAGTGGCAGCAGGTAATGTATTCTATTCTTGAGCAACAGCCTTTATTTTTCAGAAATAATATTTTCAGAGCTCAAGGATATGGCTCAAAAACTAACTGCTAACCGTTGGATATTATATCCACGGTTCATAATGGCCATAATTACAAACCAGTTCAAGCTGAGGGACTTGTTGGCCTGGGTGAGTCCCTGCTACGGTGTTTGCCTGAAGTATACTCCGGCACAACTCTGACCCACACTCAAATTGGCTGCCAAGCTGCGCAAACCCACGCAGCTGGAACCCACAGCCACCACCACCAAATCAAAAGTCCCCACCAAACCCACCAAAAAGAAACCCAAAACGGCTACTCAGGGAAATGAGTCCCCTGAGGATGCCCCTGCAACACAAACGCAGGCCATATCCACTGTTTATAACCCCCTAGTGGATATAAGGACTCTTCCAGCCATCGCCGCTCAGGATTCCTCTCAACAGGAGCCTGCAGCAACCCACAAGGGGTACCCACACATCTGGGATCTTCCTCACTTGAGGGGATTGCCATTGAAGAGCACCATCCTCCCCAGGTGCACACTGCTTCTATCCCTTCACCATGCAACCGCCCCCCAAAGCCCTACATTGCTGTTGCCAAGTGCTGACTCAATTGCGCTCCTCACCCCCTCCCCAGATACCAATTACTACTGGGAACACCTCTACCATTGAGGGGGAGGACACAAAGTGCAATTGAGAACCCACAGCATAGGGGTTTACCACTTCTATCTCCTAGTGTAGATAGGGAGATTAGAATATTAGTGAGGCTGCCACCTCTTCTGCATCAGCACATGATCAGAATGAGGTGGTAACATTGCTAAGACCTCACTAGAGGCAACAGCTGATGATGGACATAGTCCTGAGGCTGGAAGTCCCTAGTTCCATGACAAAGGGGCACATGCTACAACTAGTCTACACCCAGTGCATGTACATCCTGCTCCAAGCAGGAGGTCAGGTGATTCAGCTTCTGTGATGATGACCTGGGCTTTTTCTACGATTTTCTTGCCCAAACACAATCCTTGAGGAGGAAGTCAGTAGGCTGCAAAACCTACTTGATCAACTCTCTCAAGGAGAAAGACCATCTGCCTCCACCAACCCACAGATGGCACCTTCAGTTGAAGGTTCCCCAAACACTGAGCCACTCCCAACAACTCAGTCACTGCCTCTGCTTCTGGCACTATTTCTCAGGAACAGAACCCTTTTGAGCAAATAGTTGCTGTCCTTCAAAATCCCCTCCTCTCATCACACCCATAATCTGACATGTGACTAAAGCCATTGATGAGAGGATTTCCTCAACTTTACAACCATTGATGATGCTGCTGTGCAAAAGACACTTTCTGTGTACAAACCCCTACCACCAATGCATCCAAAAAGGTGGAGAGTATTGCAGTGAAAGAAAGAAGAGGAAAAGAACAGAGGATGAGAAGGCCAAGAGCAAGCCCAGGAGTTGGAAAAAGAAAAGCAACAACTGATCACCTATAAACGAAAGAAAAGTGCTGATGATCAACTATGCTGAAGAAAAATCCTTGGAAGAGCTGGTATAAAAGATGCTGATGATACACACAGCCGATCCATGGATAAAATCATTGAGCAACTCTTCAGGCAAGGTTTTGATACAGCTACATTAGATAGTGAAATCAGGAAGTTGGAAGTGGAGGAGATTCAAACCCGATGGGCTGGGTATGATTACTGGAAAAGAAAGATTGGAGATCATGATCCGTTTCATTGCCAAATACTTAGGACGATCTTTGATGGAGATTCGTGCGTGGACCAGAGACAGTATTATGGCTATAGCCACCAGAATCTGTCTGTCTGAGCAATTCCACAAGGGGATTATCATTGAAGCCCTTGATGAGGCTGGTGCTGGAAAAAGGTTTGAAATGGCAAGACTTACAAAGGCTAAACTCACAACAAAGATGCTGGAACAACCTTCCCTTCCACCCACTCAAAAACAGCCTTCCCCTCAAATCTCCAAACCAATCTCAAAGCCCAAATCCAACAACCGCAATCACAACCCACAAAACCAACTCCCTTACCATCTAAACCAATAGCGATGATGCACCTAAGAAGAAGAAGAGAAGGGTGTTGAGGCTAGAAGAAGAAGAAGAAGAGGATGATGTGGAAGAAGATAGGATGCCTCTGTCTGCAGTCCTAACATTGGCGAAAGCCAAACCTATGCCCATCACTCACCTCACAGATGGATGTTGTGAGAGTAAAGATTGAAGAAGAGGAGCAGCAAAAGCTTCATGATGATGAAATGCTGAAAAGCATTGACCAAAACCTATGCTGCTTCGTCATCAATTATCAGCATGAAGAAAGAAGCTCTGAGATTGTACACTCTCGCAAACACATTTCAATATCAGAAGGAAAGGGTGAGAGTATGGCCTGATCCGAGGGTGGGTCACAGGATTGTAAAGAAAAGACATTCCTTCGAGATACAAGGGTCAAGTCAGGAGGATCGTAGATGAAGAGATCACAGTGGCCCTTGTAGTATCACCCTGGGAGATTGTCGAAGATTTCAAGAAGGCCTACGAGACTAAACAACCACCCCAGAAGATGCTAGAGAACAGAATTATTAAAAAGGGGTTAGTCTACAAGAGGATTGAGAAACTTCAAACAAAATGAGCTCAGCCTGTTACTCGAAGGGAATCATCCTGATGAGTTTGCATACAGACAAATTACAACAGTTGAGCTCAAAAACAGCAAACAGGCCAAGTACATCTCAGAGCTGTATGGGCGAGAAGGATTGTTTGATGGTGAAGCGAGAACCGACCATGGAAGAACAAATCATGTTTCTCAGAGCCTACACCAGAGAGTCCTACATGCTCATACACGGGAAGTAGTTCTCATGAATGGGATAACAACTCTGTGTCCAGTTCCCCAAAACAGAGTTCCCATTCATATCTTGCCAAAAAATATCTGAGACTTCTTCCCAGGCCGGAGCTTATATGGGTCATCTTCTCTACTGATCAAGAAGGAAAAAGACCAACTTTTCTGCCAACAATAAGTGGGATAATAAATAAATTAGAGGTTTTGGCTGCATTGGTTCAGGGGGAGTTTGTTGGACCAAAGAACCAATGAGCCAAGATCAGAAAACCTCTAAGTCCCACATGGTATCACAACAACTGCTGAAAGCTTATCAGTAGTTTGACAAGTGCTGAAGACTTCAACAGCTGAAGATCAAGTGCTGAAGACTTCAACAGCTGAAGAACTAAGTGCTGAAGTACAACAGCTAAAGAACACAAGTGCTGAAGCTGAAGTTCAAAGTACTGAAGTACAACAGCTGAAGAGTTACAAGTGCTGAAGATCAACAACTGATGTACAAAGTCTGAAGACAAAGACTGAAGACATCAGCTAATGATATCTACTGAAGTCATCAGCTGATGAAACGTCTGAAGTTCAAGTCTGAAGATCAAGTACTGAAGTTTCAGTAGTTTGTCACAACTGCTGAAGAGTACTTCTTCAGTAGTTGTGATATCAGTAGTTTTATATTTTTACTTTCAGTAGTTTTGTAAAACGACTGAAGAGCTTGTTCTTCAGTCGTTGTAGTTTCAGTAGTTTTATTTTTCAGTAGTTATAACAACTGATAACACTTAGCATTTTTGTAAGGAGATGTCAGCTGTTTTGACATCTTCAGTAGTTGTGTTTCAGTTGTAATAAATCTGTTAGTTGTCACTATCAAGTGACATCAGCAGACGTCACATCTCTTATATAAGAGGTGTCGACCTAATTGTAATTGTGACATTCTGTTACCACGAAAGCAAATATTGAATGAAATATATTGCAGAAATTCTCTCTCTATAACCGTCTTTGTTCTTCATTGAATATCGTTTTGTTCTTGTGAATTGGCTAATTCATTGCTCGATTTCCGCTGCTATACTCTCCAATCAATCAAACATAGATCACTGATCCTAACAGATGATTTATTTCAATGCCTCATCTTGAAACTCTTTGACTTGCTTCATCATATCCGAGGTCATGATCAACCGGTAAGCTTTCACCTAAATCGGTTCGTGTCTCTCCTTCCAGCTAAGGGCATCCGCCACCATGTTGGCTTTGCCGGATAGTAATGGATCTCGTAATCATATCCTTTATGAGTTCCAACCATCGTCTCTATCTCATGTTCAGGTTCTTCTGCTCAAAGAAGTACTTCAAGCTCTTGTGGTCAGTGAATATAGTGCACTTCGGCCCGTAAAGGTAGTGTCTCCAAATCTTTAACGCAAAGACCATGGTTGCTAGCTCCAAGTCATGAGTAGGATAATTAACCTCATGAACCTTTAACTATCGGGATGCATAGGCTTAACCTTCTCAACACACATCCCAACCCCGAGTAAGAAGCATCCGAATAAACCACCAATCCTCGCTTCCATCGGGTAATGACAAAACTAGAGCTTGAGTTAACCTCGCCTTTAACTCCTCGAACACCTTCTCTTGAGCTTGACCCTGGTTGGAGCATATATTGTCATATATAGTGTGTCCGTCGCTTGTCGAATAGTCTAGGCTTAATGTAATACACCTGATATGTTGTAAACACATGAAACTGGGTCATTCACAGGAGCGTATGCGAATGAGACTTAGTCGTACGACTGAGCCATGCTAATGGACCAGTCTTCTGACTGAGAGATGCGATTAGGCCATTCGTAAGACTGAACCATAAGTATAGTCCAGTCGTACAATTTAACCATACGCATGGCCCAATCGTACGAATGGGCCCAGTCGCATCTGATATGGGCGGAGGCCTATAAATACCAGTTTCATTGTGTAAAGAGGTTAAGGATTATTCTCGGGGCCTAGGTGTTGCCGGATGAGAGAGGAGATCATGCTTGATCTCCCCTTGCCAAGAGTCGTGATTCTTATGTTGTAACGAGCTTGTAATCATTAGGTTTTATCAATGAAACCATTTTATTATAGTTGTGTTATTGTTTGTCTCTTGGTTTTGTTTTTGTTTCCTTCCGTCAAGAACACGCTCGATGTCTACCGATCCAGCGACTTCACAATTAGTATGAAAGCCGGTTGCTGCTAGAATGATCTAACAATCATACTAGCAACCGAAGCTCTTAATTTCTGGATCGATTTCAAGTTCTTTGATGTTAAACCCACTTTGTGTTCTTTAGGTTTTGCTTATATCTTGTTACGTGTGTTGGTTCTTGGTTAAAATCAAACTCGGAAACACGTTCTAATCACCCTTGCGAATCTGATGATGTCTATTTTATTTCGGTTCATCTAAAATTCATTAGATTAGGGTTTTTGGCAGCCTTGGCGGCTGCAGATCTGAAAATCTACATGCAGATCCGCTCATGCGTATGGACCATTCGTACGACTGGACCATGCTAATGGACCATTTATACGATTGGACCATGCGACTGGACCAATCGTATGTTCATTCGTGCGACTGGACTAGTTGTATGTTTAGTCGTGCTACTGGACCAGTCGTATGTTCAATCGCACGACTGAGCCATCCACATTGACTCATCTGCATTTGTTCCAGACAAAAAAAGAGTCCGGAACTGCTTCTTGCACGTATTTGAGGATAAGCAAAGCATATTCGTCCAAAGGTTCTTTTGTCAAATAAGTTCGATAGATACCCCATTATTCGTTGGACTTCCAGAATAGATGAATGCAGTTAGAACACGAAAGAGAGAAGAAAAGATATCAGTTGTCAGTGCTGATTTTCTGGGATAGTTAGGAGCATCTGACTATTTATAGGCCAATTAAGTTATATCTATCCACATAGAGAGGATTCTCATTCTTAGGGGGAATCCATGTATAGAGAAATTGAAGACGCAATTAGAAAGTAATGATGTGAGCCGGTTTCTGATGATGAATCTAAGTGCATGCTGATTTGTTTGAGATTGTCAGCTGTGGATTGGAACCTTCTACTTTTTGCCCAATACACCCTATGAATACACCAGGAGAGCACAACGTTTATATATTGGGATATGTTGAATTTGCGGGGGAATTTCTACAGGTGTTAATGTTAATCAGGTTAGCTTGTGTGAAGATTGAAGCAATAGAAAACTGTTCATGTCATTATCTGGAAAAATCAATCAGATGGGAAATCTTGCTGCTATGGTGGTGTTCTGCAAAGTAAACGAAAGCTATTATGTCTAAATTCATTTTAGGGATACTGTAGCAACCTGATGGATCAACAACGTTGGCTAATATGGTTTTTCGTTTGATTATATTGGAAACCAGAGCAAAGATTGACTGAAGATTGTAAGAGGTATTATCTACTATTCGCAAGAAGCATCCAAGGGAGAATTTGTCGGAGCATATATTGTCATATATAGTGTGTCCGTCGCTTGTTGAATAGTCTAGGCTTAATGTAATACATCTGATATGTTGTAAACACATGAAACTGGGTCATTCGCAGGAGCATATGCGAATGAGACTCATTCGTACGACTGAGCCATGCTAATAGACCAATCGTGCCACTGAGAGATGCGATTGGGCTATTCGTAAGACTAAACCATAAGTATGGTCCAGTCGTACGATTGAACCATACGCATGGCCCAATCGTACGAATAGGCCTAGTCGCATCTAATATGGGTTGAAGCCAATAAATACCAGTTTTATTGTGTAGAGAGGTTAAGGATTGTGTCCGGGGCCTAGGTGCTGCCGGATGAGAGGGGAGATCATGCTCGATCTTCCTTTGCCAAGAGTCATGATTCTTATTAACGAGCTTGTAATCATTAGGTTTTATCAATAAAACCACTTTATTATAGTTCGTGTTATTGTTTATCTCTTGGTTTTTGTTTTGTATCCTTCCATTAAGAACACGCTCGGATATCTACCGATCCAGTGACTTAACCCCATACACACTTTACATCCTTTCGGGTCAACTTGGTCAGTGGAGAAGCGATCTTGGAGAAGTATTGGATAAATCTTCTATAATATCCTGCCAAACCCAAGAAGTTACGAATATCAAATGGCGTCTTTGGTGACCTCCATTGCATCACTACCTCCACCTTTGTTGGGTCCACCATAATCCCCTTGGGATTCACTACATGACCCAAGAACTGAACCTCGCACAACCAAAACACGCACTTGGAGAATTTAGCATACAACTTCTCCCTTCTCAATGTCTGCAACATCTCACGAATGTGACCGACATGTTCATTCTCGCTCTTTGAATAAATCAGGATATCATCGATAAACACAATCATTGATTTATCCAACATCGGCCGACACACTCGATTCATCAACTCCATAAAAGCAGCTAGCACGTTGGTCAAACCAAATGACATAACGAGAAACTCGTAGTGACCATAACGTGTGCGAAAAGCTATTTTAGGAATATCCTGCTCCTTAACCTTCAGCTGATGGTGTAACCAGATCAAAGGTCTATCCTCAAGAACCAACTGGCACCTTGGAGCTGATCAAACAAATCGTCAATCCTTGGTAATGGGTACCGATTCTTCACCGTCAACTTATTCAACTCACGGTAGTCTATACACATCCTCATACTACCGTCTTTCTTCTTCTCGAATAAGACCGAAGCACCCCAAGAAGAGATACTCAGTCTAATGAACCCCTTATCAAGTAGCACTTGCAGTTGCTCCATCAACTCCTTCATCTCAGTCGGAGCCAACCGATACGGTGCCTTAGCTATAGGTTGGGCACCCGGTATCAAGTCAATCTAGAACTCGATCTCGCCGTCAGGTGGCACTCCTGGTAAACCTTCAGGAAATACATCTGGAAAGTCATCCACCACCGGTACATCGGTCAGTGCGGTGTTGGCGTGTCCACATCCTTTACGTAGGCCAAGTAGGTATTACATCCACGCCTCATGCACTTTCCTGCCTCCACCATTGAAATTACTCTCAGGATCGTCGTGAGTGGATCACCATAAACCGTCACCGAACTCCCGTCAGGCGTTATCAAATGAATCATCTTCTTGTGACAGACAATGTTCACCTCGTAATCCGCCAACCAATCCATTCCTAGGACTATGTCAAACCCGCTTAAGGTCATCACGAATGGTCTAACAGGAAACTTGTGACCTTCTAGTTCTATGTCACAACCTTCTATCATCTCAGAGACTTACCTATGGCAGTTTCTACATCGAAGGGCGCATCTATATTCTTACTACTAACAGGCAACTTAGCATAGAAAGTAGTAGAAATAAAGCTCTTACTAGCACCAGAATCAAATAATACAGAGGCTAAAGTTTGGTTTACTAGAAACGTACCTGACACAACATCGGGGTCTGTCCTAGCCTCCTCCTGCGTCATGGTGAACGCTCTGGCACTCACCCTCTGCCCTTTAGTTCCGGTCGCCTTCTTCCCTGCACCAGATATTTCATCCATCGGCTTCTTGCAGTGTCTGCTCATGTGGCCCTCCTCGCCACAAGTAAAACACCTCCTTACCCCGCAGTTCTTCGCCACATGTCCGGTCCTCCCACATCGGAAACAGACATTGGGTCCCACTTTACATTCCCCAGTGTGCTCCCGTCCACACTTAACACACCTCTTCGACGCCGCACTGGATGTGACCACACGTCAGTCATCCACCTGTGCACCTTTGTTGTTTGGAGGGGCTCCGCCACGTCCAAATCTCTTTCCATTCCAATTCCGGTCAGCACACCTTTCTTGCTGCCTTTAGCCACCACCACCGTCCGCTCATCATACAATCTTCCTACCAAGTCAACTACCGGCAAGCCCTGGATGTACCTCTTGATCTTTTGTGACAGAGGTGTCACCTGATCAGGCACCAGCCGTGCCATCTCATTGAACTTGGTGGTGTACTGCTAATGTGTCATGGTTCCCGCCTCCAGCTGCAGGAACTCTCTCTTCATTTTGTCCATCTCTCGGTGAGGAAAAAAATCCTTAATCACCAGCCTCTTCAACTCTGCCCACTTCATCCTCCCTATCCCCCGACTACCCTCGGCTTGGACGATATTGTCCCACCAGCACAAAGCCGAGTCCACGAATGAATAGGCAGCAAACTTCACCTTTTGATCCTCTCGACACTCGCTAATATTCAAAACAACTTCTATCTCTTTCACCTAGCGGTGAGCAGTAGTAGCAGTGCCATTACCATTGAAGGTTGGGGGCTTGCATCTTTGAAATGCTCCATAGTTGCAACCTTGCGCCGCTTCCGGCGCAGGCTCTTCTTCCTCCTGTTCTTCCTCGTCCTACGAGAAAACCGTCTCAGTCTTGGGTCATCTCCCTTCACCCGTAGGCCTACTCCTTTCTTTCCTCTCCCCCTTCCGTACACCCTTTATCACTTCTGTCACCATAGACGGTAGGATCGTCTGCATGACCTGATGTACTTTCTCAACTACAGCCTCCTCACTGAGGCTCTTAGGTTAGCACTCTCATCACCGCCCTCCGGATGAGGGGTATCTGGTTCTTCATAAACCACCTTTTTATCTCTAGGCCTTCCTCTTTTGGGTCGCGGTTCAGCACCATGCACACCACAACCTCCACCCCTCGAAGCTTTAGATGATCTACCATTGGCCATCCTCTAACGCACACTATAAAATTCAAACACCAACACGTTCATTCAAGGCAACAGCTCAGATTATGTCAAGTATAGTAAGTCCCTAATTACAATGGCTAGTTGTGATTAGCCACTTACTTTACTCCTCATACCCCAAGCATTACCTATCCTGACTACATCAATATCTAAATCAACAAACAACACATAAACCACATAACATGCACACATAATGCTGGTTAACATTAGGAAAATACCTGATGGCACACAGCTACTCAGACTAACATTCGTTCCCTTTCCGTCCCATTTTCAGTTTAAGTTTAGGTTTATTTTGAAAATTTACCCATTTCACTTAAACTTTGGCTCTAATACCAACTTGTAAGGCCCTGTTCCCGAGACTCTTACAGCTGGTCATTCATCGCACATAAAATATATATTTGCATTAACATGAAGAAAATATTACAGCGGAATCATTAAAATAGACATTTCATTTCATTATAAAAGCTTTTGAAAAATAATACATCATTATCTCATTACAAAATACTAGTTGCATTACATCACAAAAGCATTATGAAAATGGATGCCATCCAAAAAGAGCCAAGTAGCCGCCCCGTGCCATCCTCAGCAACCTTTACCTACCAACTAGAAACACATAAAAGTCAGCGTTGCTGAGTGAGTTCTAGTTTTAAAATAAAACATACTTTACTTTTGCTTAAAACCATTCTTTACTTTCTTTCAAATCATACTATACCGTCGTACATGATCACACATCGTACATACACATAGATAATAACATTATTATCTTCTTTACTGTTCATCACATTCTTTGTTTCCATGTATCTCTTCCCGAATAAGTGTCATCAGCTATACCCCAAACAAATGGGGTATTGGGCCGAAGATCATAAATGACTTCCATAACGCACAAAGCCTGGCACCAGCATCGGGGTAAGCGACAAAGATCCCCACTGTATATACTACACCCCAAACAAATGGGGTACTGGGCTGAAGATCACAAATAACTTCCATAACGCACATAGCCTGGCACCAGCATCGGGGTGAGTAATCACTATAAACGATGTACTATATCACTGGTCAGTTACAAAGACTGGACCCCGGCATGTATCCTTAAGGGTTAGCTAAACCACACACAGTTGAGCTTATGACATTTTAGAGCCATGCACCTCTGTACATTTTTCTTGCATACTTTCTCTCTCATTAATGCATGCATTTTGTCATTATGTTCCTCTTTTTATTATCTTTCACTTTACGTTGAACAATACTTTATCATTTCTTTCACAACTATAACACATAAAGCCACAGGAATGATAAACATACATAACAGGAACATAAACATAATCACACATCACATCGCCATACAAGGCACCATCACACATGCATAACATACATCAACATACCGTCATGAATAAGAATCAAACATACCTCATCATACTATGCCCATCACATCACCATTGACTTCAAAAAGTCAACTTACTACGTCCCCGGAAACATTCCAAGTCAAAGCCTATATCTCACTTTTTCCCAGAAAAGTCAGAAAATATTCTTAATCTTTAGGCGCGCATGAACACTATGCAGGCGCATGATCACTATGCAGGCGGATGGCCTTTCAGGCGCATGAGGAGCACTTAGGCGCATGGGAAACTTTTGGTGAATCAACACTATTGGAGTGCATGAGCAACACTTAGTCTATGCTGGGCAAATTCTAGGCGCATGAGTAGGCGCATGAGTGCCTAGGCACATGAGCTATCTAGGCGCATGAACACTTAGTCAATTTTGCCTATTTCTAGGCACATGACCACTATATGGGTGCATGAGGTTTCGGGTGCATGAGGATAATTAGTTAAATTTTCATACTAGGCGCATGAACCCTATTTAGGCGTATGAGCAGCCTATTTCATACTTAAACTTCATAATTTAGTCCCCAATCATTCTCTAACTTATTCTAAGCTTAAATCATGCATTCTAAGCCTTAGAAACATACACATATCCTCATAAAACACAAACATGGCCCAAAATCGATTCCCACCCACAACATACACATATACACATATACGGGTATAAAACCCAACTTTTATAAAAATTTCACACATGCATTTTCAGCCCCAAGGCAGTTTTAAACAAGTAAAAAGGGGGGTCCTAGAACTCATCTTAGCAGCCTCTGGTTATGACTTCTTCAAAATCCATTTGCAAGTTGAGTTCAACTGCCTAGAAACCCACCAGAAACATACTCGAACACATACAAACATACATAAGCACACACCCGAGGATAAAACCGGTCAAGAACACTCAAAGACCATGAAGTTATACCTTGAATTCGCACTTCCTGCTCTTTTTCTTCAAAGAACCCGAAAGCTTTCTCTCTGCTCTTTTTCTCTCTGGAATCTGGTCTTTAAAAGGTGAAAAGTAGCATGGCATGGGCGGCCATGCTACTTTTGTACAAAAATAAATAAATTTTGTACCTTTTTACACTTTTAGTCCCACCATTTGAGCTTTATTTCCTTTCTTTCCTTTTCCTTCACTTAATTCTTTGTTTATTAACATTAAAAGAATAACTGGGTGTTACACTGATAAAGACCATAAAGAGACTTATCAAGCTTATAAACTTTGTCAGGGAAATCGGGCTTCTCAAAACCTGGTGGTTGACACACATATATCTCCTCATCAATGTCTCCATAAAGGAAGTCACATTTGACATCCATCTGATAGACCTTGAAATGTTTATGAGCGGCATGAGCTAGAAAAATTATTATTGCTTCAAGACGGGCAACAGGAGCAAAAACCTCGGTATAGTTAATCCCTTCTTCTTGAGCAAATCCTTGCACTACCAATCTTGATTTGCTCCATACCACAATGCCACGGTCATCGGGTTTGTTTTTAAAAACCCATTTCATGCCAATTGGGCATTTGTTAGGTGGAAGATCGACCAGAGTCCACACTTTGAGTTATTTGAATTATTGGAGCTCTAATTGCATCGATTCAACCCATCAAGGGTCCTGGAGAGCTGCATGAATGTTTTTCGGAATGATTTGGGAAATAAAACAAGAGAAGAGACAAATGTTAATCAAACTAGATTGACTCCGCGTCCGTACTCCATCGGGTATAGATCCAATGATTTTATCATGACGATGAGCTTTCAATGTTTTGAAATCAGTGGGTATAGGAAGGATGTTTGGAGATAGTTGGCTAATAGATTGCGGATGGGTAGATGAAGGTGAGAGGGATGTTACGGGCTGTGATGAGGTAGATGTTGGTGATGAAGGAAGGGATGCCGAATCAGGTGGAGGTGGAAGATCACATGATGATGAAGACGATGTAATATCAACTGACGTGGCCTCATTTGCTGAAGAGGTGGAATGAGCTTGAGGAATGACAGGTAATGGAGTTAAAGAAATGATATATGTTTGAACATTGGAGATGGACGCATCATCATCGAATACAGGTAGATTAAAGGAGTTAAACACCGTATCATGGTCAAAGAACCATGGTGGTTCGGATCGAACATCGGGCGAATTAGATTCCTGCCAATCAACATAGAACGACTCTTGAACAATACGTGTTCTCTTGTTATATACCCGATAAGCCTTTTGAGAAGAAGAATAGCCGATGAAGTAACATTCATCAGACACGGCACCGAATTTCGTCTTCTGTGATTGAGTATTCAATAGAGTGCAGGATGAGCCAAATGGTCGAAAGAAGTCAATTAAAGGCTTTCGTTTATGAAAAAGTTCATAAGGAGTCTTCATTTTGTCCTTGACTATCAACACCTTGTTTAGAATGTATGAAGCATAGTTTACCGCCTCCGCCCAAAAGATAATGGGTAAGAGGATTCAATCAACATTGTACGAGCGCTTCAATAAGGATGTGATTCTTTCATTCAGCTACTCTGTTTTGTTGAGGCATCCTCGAAGCACTAAATTGTCTAACAATACCCTTTGTAGCACAGAATGAATCAAAAATTTGATTTTTGAATTGTTGTCACTTCTGATGGCCAAGACCTTTCTCTTGCTTATAATCTCGATTGAAAGTATTAACTTTTGCATCTCCTCAGCAACCTTTCCCTTGTGAGCTAGAAATCTTACCCAAGAATATCTTGAGAAGATAGAAGATTTTTTTAGCAATTGATTTAACATTGATTGGGCCAAACAAATGAGTATGTAACAACTCGAGAGGACTAGTTATGCTATTTTCAAGTTTTGGCTTGTGTGGTTTCTAATGTTGTTTACCCTTGGCACACACCATACATTTTTCATTCACACAAATTTTTTTTAAATGAAGTCCTCTAACGAGATTGTTTTTGACTTATTTGTTTATAATTTTAAAGTTAACATGGCCCAATCTGTGATGCCATAATAGAGACTCAGAAGTTGAAGCTTTGGAAAGAAGACAAGTAGCTATAGACTTTGACTCCCTTGAACTCATATCAAGAATATATATATATATAATATATAATATATATATATATAATATATATATATATTATATATATATATATATATATATATAATATATAATATATATATATATCATTCTTTCGTGGAGCTCGCATAAGTACCATTTTTTCTGGAATATCAATCTCAGATTTTAAAAAGAGACATTCATCGAACATAGGGGCTGCTTGGTAACTTCTGAATGGATAAGTGCTGAACGAATAAGAGGTCTGAACTAGTAAGAGGTCTAAACCAATAAATGTTGAACCAGATTAAGTCTGTTGGTTGGATATCTGAATGACTGTATAGAATGACTATTTTACCCATTTGAATTACTTCTTGATAAATATAATTTATCTGTTTGGTTATTACTCCTAATAATAAATAATTATTAAAGAAATAAAATAAAAATCATATTAGAAAATCCAAATTACACATCATTCCTTCTTGAAAACATACCAAATCCAAATAGAAATTGATAATTTGCATACAAATTTGGTTTTAAGCATTTGACATTAGTTGAGTTGCTATCTCATCACGTAAAGTAGTCATATGCTCAATGCCTTGTGAGCCCCATTTCATGTCATGAACAGACTGGCCATCGTTTTGCTCCTCTTGCATTTCTCCAAAAAAAGTGTTCTTGTTGTATGCCATAAATAACTGATCATGAATATTCTATTTTCTTATAAAGTTATGGATAGCAAAACACACAATCACTAAGTCTCTTTGTATTGGAAATGAAAAGGGGGCCATTTGTTTTAGGATTGGGAATCTTGCCTTCAAAACACCATATGTTCTCTCAATTACATTTCTGAGTTGTGCGTGAGCATGATTGAATTTTTCTTCCTTAGTCAACGCACGCTGTCGTCGAAAATCGGCTAACCGATATCTCGTATTACGGTAGGGAGTCATAAACCCACGAGTGTTGGTGTATGCAACATCGCAAAGATAATATTTGTCTGTAAACGTTAGTATCAAAACTATTACATAAAATACTAGATAAACAAATACGTCAAAGTTAAGTAACGAATTAAAACCTGGTGGGGGGAAATAAAAGCCGGAAGTTGGATTAAATGTAACTTCTTTCAAAACACGTGAATCATGTGCAATACCCTCCCATCCGACCCATACAAATGTGAATAACATATCAAAATTACAGATTCCCAAGACATTTTGAAAGCATTCACCCTTTCCTATTCCCCTGTGATGAGTCTGCTCATCAGTAGGTATGATTGCATGTACAAGAGTTCCATCTAACGCACCTATTCTCCAGGAAATATTTGTTTTAGCCTTCTATGTTTTTCTGAAGCATTTGCAATTGGATTAGAAGATGTAGGAACTATAACTTCTCTTGGAAATTCATCATTGCAATTAAGACCTCATGAAAACATCTATGAATTGTTTCCATTGAGTGTTGAAACCTTCGCTTTACCATTCGAAATCGCTCATTATGTCCTATGACAATAAAAAACATAGCCATCTTTTCTTCAAAGGTTATAGACCTACTACTTTGCAACCAATTTCTTTGCTTAAAATGATTGCACAATAGTACATATGCATCACGTGACATACGCATCATCTCATGACATTGTGTAGACGTGCCATGCAACAATTCGTGTGTGTACTCATGACCGGTTAGTGTCGAATTTAGATATCTTATTCTTTCATGACCAGTCAATGCCGAGGCTAATTGTAGCCAATGCCAACAAAGCAATACGAAAAGCATAATCTCCTCATCCGAGTCCATAGGATACCTGTCATCCAAAAGTATCAAAACAATAGAATCCAAATAACATTGCAACAAGTCACATACAAACATAGCTTAGAATTCAAATAACATTGCAAAAAGACACATACAAACATAGCTTAAAACTCAAATAACATTCAAAAGCATATCATAGAATTCAAATATCATTACAAAAGTAGCATACAAAGGTTAGCATTCAAAAGACCATACAAACATAGCTTGATGTTTAGCTATCCAAAAGACAAATACATATATAGCTTAATGTTTAGCTATTAAAAGATAACTAGAACACAACATCAAAACAATCCATACTTCTCTCCTGCGTTCTTAACCCACATTTCACAGGTGTGTGGCTTAGGTCGTAACCACACTTTCCTCAAATCAGCACTTTCACCGAAAAGCAAAAGCGCTGTTTGATGTTTCGACTCAAATTCTGACCATCCCAACATCTCCAGCTTCTCCATGCATGCATCTATATCATTAGACTGATTGTGTTTCTCAAGCAACATCTTTGCCACATTCCTGATATCCTCCCCAACTTCCATGAGATATGAATTGAATGTTTGTTTCCCTTTTTTAGACCGACCTGATGACTCATTACTAACACCTTGAGTTGATGATTTTCTTTTTTGTTTAGATCGATCAGAAGACTCTTCACTAGCCCCATATTCCATTTGACTGCCATCAATGTCTAAAAGAGCATTTTGATTAATCACTTCTACATAAGGACGAGGAAGTGTAGAAGATGGGCCCCAACTATCAAAACCATTTGAAGTTGATCCTTCAAACAATTGAATACACACGTGGGGATAATCGAGTGGCACTCTTCTCAACTTTTCTACAAATTTGTTTGACACTTTGGAAAAAATATATAAATTACTATGATGTTATTGAAAATATATTTATATATAAAGAATACCTTGATCTCAAGTTGCCATTCCTCTTCTGTTAAGTTAAAGGTATTTGTTAGGGGGTTATAAACATTTCCAGTTTTGTTCTTAAGCTTTGACCAAGCTGCAAATTTTGATTTCAAGTAATCATAGCAGTTTTTCATTTTTTTTGATCCACTATAAACTCATGTTCTGTTTTCAACTTTTCAGCAACATTCCTCCATGAAATCGCTTTCAGGCTACTACCCTCACATCCATGAAGTGCAATTTCATGAATACATGATTCTAGAAATGTTTTATCGACTCCTTCGTGCTTCCAATTAATCCTAATCTTTTTTTCAGCCATTTCTTTAGAAGAATCTATCAAATATAACATGCATTATAAAAATTAGAAGAATTAACCATATCATAGAAATACAAACCAAAGTAACATTGATGTTTATGAACCATATCATACAAACCAACCAAGTTAAAACAAACAAACTTTCAACAAAACAATATCACATCAATAACTATACATGAAGAGTTTGTCCAACCTAAATGATAAATGATGAATATTATAAAGAAACAATACATAATAGAACAAAGTATGCATAACAAGTACAACTGAAATCGAATCATCAATGTGAAGTTAAACTTCATATGCATAACATATTCATGGAAATGAACTTCTCAAGTCAACTCCCTTGTTAAAAAATGTTCACTTTTCACCAACATCATCAATGTTCACTTTGCTATAAGCAAACACTTAACACATGTATCAGAATGTTCACTTTGTTATAACCAAACACTTCACACATACATCAAAATCCAACAAAACTTGTAACCATGGCCAACCCCAAAATACCCAAAATTCCCCATAGAAGACCTGCCATGCTCACCCCACACCGATATCCTGCCATGGCCGACCCCTAAATGCAAAAAGCTGGCCATGGTCGACCCCCAATCAACAGTCACCGAAGAAGTCCGATAGAAGGGGGCGAGAAGATGGCTGAGAGAAGGGGACTGCCATGGTCGACCACCATCCATAATCTGCCATTGCCGACCCAAAAATGCACAAATCGGGCCATGGTCGACCCCCAATCAACAGTCACCGAAGTGGGCCGAGACAAGGGGGCGAGAAGATGGCCGATTGAAGGGGAAACAAGATGCCGATTGAAGGGGCGAAAAGATGCCGGAGAAGGGGCAAAGAGGCCGAGAGAAGGGGTGAAGATGGCAGAAGAGAACGTACCTGTGAAGGGGACGAAGGAGTTGCCCGTCGGTGATGGTTGCCCGTCGATGATGGTAGCTGTCGATGATGGTATCCGCTAGATGATGGTAGCCGAAGACAAGAGAGGTGGGAATCAGATCTGAAAGTTTGTCTGACCTAATAAGAGGTCAATAAGAGCTCATTTTCATTAAGGGGTTGTCAAACCAAACAACGTGGTTTGACTCGGTCAGATGTTTGGGTCTGACTAGGTCATTAAGACCCAAACAAAGAGCCCCTTAAACAAGACCGGAATGCCTTTATCACAAATCTGAGAAACACTCAACAAATTAAATGCAAGTTCAGGTACATAATTGACTTTCTCCAAAGTTAGGGAGCCATTGGAAACTTCTCCTTGACCGATCATCTTTCCTCCCTTTATGTCGCCAGCAAAAGCCACATAACCTCCATTTATAATCTGATAATTGGTCAACAAGTCCTTGAGCCTCATCATATTCCTAGAGCATCCACTATCCAGATGCCATACACTGTTTACAACCTTAGTGGATGACTCCTACAACAATATAAAGAATAGGTTAACCGGATGAGATAGGAACGCAAGTTTGAATAACTTTGGTTTTAGGAGAGACAGATTTCTTACAAAAGAAATTATTAACTAATTTTGTTAATTTATTTCCAAAAGAATTCCTATTAACATGACTATGATGTAATGTAGGACAATTCTTAACTATATGATCATCTTGACGACACCTGAAACAATGTGGTTTTAATCTAGGTCTGTTATGTAATGAGATAGGAATATGATCAATGTGTAGTTCCTCATCACATTCAGACACCTTTGAATCTACGTCATTGTATGTCTCATACATGCCACGAGTTCTATATTTATTTGAACAAGAATGGTTATTTACAAAAGTAGATGAATTATCATCTAAAGTACAAGCAGTACTAGTACCACTTGTGTTAGCTTTAGATGATGTTGATACCCTTTCATTGGATAAAGAAATATTCGTTGGGGTAAAAGATGGAATAGGATGAGAAAAGAATTTGTCAAAACGATTTGTTTTATGTTTCTCGTTATTCTTTGTAGTGGGATCAGTCGCACTACTAACATAATCAGAACAGTAACATCATCACAATTTACAGAATTCAAAGATAAAATAGAAACATCACTAGAATATGATGATACAATGTCTATTACAGGTTCACTAGAAACAAAAACTAAATTTAAACTAGATTTATGATCTAAAACAAAATGCTAAAAATCAGGTGTACTAAGACTAGTGCATCCAAGCCCACTAGTTGGTCCATAGTCGTAGTCCTCATGAACATGCTTAGGATTTACACCTTCTAAACCTACAGACATATTGTTAGCATATGTTTTGATCAAATCATTAGAAGGATGAGGAACAGGCATAGGAGAATAACAGTATGTACTAGTTGGAGGATAAACCTTAACATTTTCATATCCCAATCCCGTTTAATCCTAGCCCCCCGTTGAGATTAACATAAATCATCATGTTTCATTCCTAATATAATCCATTTATCTAACTTTGACTGAAGTTTGCTTGTTTCAAATTTAGCAAGAGCAACTATTTCACTCAAAGTATTAATCTGAACATTTCTTTCCAAAACAATTCATTTTAAGTGATCATTCTCTTTCAAAGCCTCATTTAGTTTAACAAAATATTTAGATTTATTGATTTTAAGTTCCACATTAATTATTTTAAAAACTTTCTCGTTATCAATTAATAAACGATTAGCTTTATAAACCCCAAATTATCTGATTTTACATGCAAAAGAACACATGTCCTGAATTACCTCATACGGAAGTCCCATCGGCACCTTTTATGCTGCTAAGGCCTTTTCATATTGGCACAGTAGCATACTTGGCTTGCTTTCCTCAACAGTGATAGTAACATCATCCTTTTCTTTTCCTTGCTCAATGGATGGACTTCCTTCCTTCTTCAGTTCTTCAGATTTACCTTCTTTCATCCTTTCATCCTTTCATCCTTCTTCCCTTTATCTTTTACAGACAACTCGGCCTCATCTCTAAGTTCCTTGAATGGATCAAATTCATCCTCATAGTTTATCTTCCCCTTTCTCTTAACAATTTCAGCCACCGGTGCATGATTAATCTCAACTCTCGTCTCTTCAACCTCAGCACTCCAATCAAAATTAGAAATCAAAACAGTCTCCTTTTTGTGATTCGTATCCTCCTTTTCTCTCTCTGTAGTTAATCGTGAAACTCATGTATTACTGGAATCAGTGATGATTGGTAATGGACGTTCACGTTTAAAATGTCCCAGCTGTTTACAATTAAAATATCTCAGCTTGGACTTATTAAATCCTAGTTTGGAGTTAGAGCTTTGACCTCCAAAGTTCTTTCTTCCAGTGCCCTCTATAAATCTCCGAGCTCTAAGTGTCAACATTGCCATTTGCCATTGAATGTCAGTCTCTTCAAGATCATCAGGATCCACCTGATACATATCCTCCATTGTCATTACTTTGCCTTTTAACTCTCCTGCCACTAAGGCTTCATAGCTCTTAACAAACATACCAAAAAGAGCCATTATCTCTCATGAAACTAAAGTTTCCACATTTGCCTTTGGATTAGCCAAATCACTCCCAACACTACCACTACCTCCTGAAAAATTACCAGTATTCACTCCTCCTTGAGTCGATGTCTGCATATGAGAGCTTGCAACGGAAGACATTAATGCAGCATTTTGAGTGAAACCAGATGTAGGCATCATGGTCTGGTTAAATTCCCTTCTCTTCATGTCCAACTCAAAAGGATTAAAGCTTATTGATGATGTTCATCAGCTTGTAATCAATGAAACCTCTTTCCTGCTTTAGCATTCTCACTTGAAGACTCCACTAAGGTGGGAGAGAATCTAGCAATCTGTTTACTTGCTCACTATTGGAAAGTTTTTCATCGTATTTATTAGTGTGCTTGAAACTGTCAGAAAGTGATTTTTGAGATCTGTGAGACTCTCGTTCCTATATCCCACAAAGGAGTTAAATTGCTTCTCTGGTTGAATGCTCTTATCCTTCACCAGCTCAACATTACCATCATAGAACTCAATAGAGCATCGAAGAGAGACTTAGCATTTTTATGCTTAGCAAATCGGTTGTAGATGTCTGGTGCAAGGCAGATAGTTAATGCTCCAAAAGCTTTTTGGTCACAATCGATAAGCTTCAGATCCTTCTTAGTGAATGTAGACGAGTCCTTGTTTTGAGATACAACATCACCAACAGTGACAGTTGGTATGTGAGGACCAGAAATGATAGATTCCCATTGACACAAAAAATCAAAAAGCAAATCTTTTCACAAAAACATTTGATAAACCTTGCTTTTATGAATTGATCTCTATGCCAGGTCTAATATCATCTTAAAACTCTTTTTCTTTAAACTTGTTGATTTCTTTATTATTAATAAAAAACTAAAATTTCCACATCATTCTTAGGTGTAGAAATTTAGGGAGAGAGTAAGTAAACAAAAAATGAAAAGAGATTTGGGGACTTGAGTCGAGATGATGTGAAATAATTGTATATTTTCTAGATATGCTTGTTTGTGCACGACTTGCGTTTAAAATAAGAAATGATAGTAACTGATACTGTTATTTGATTCACATCTCTTTTTAATCTGCAAATAATAGAAAAACAAACAGATTCTTTAATGATATGCTTGGTAGACTCAGGCTGATGAATAAAGTAAACAACAGCATAATGATTTAAATTAAAATATATGCTTCAGGACGTCTAGACTTACGCAATTATTTTGGCCTACACGAAAACTGAGTCCCGACAAAAATTGGATTGAGAATTGATCTTTTACCCATAATGATACAAATCATATAAGCCATATCTTTGAGCCATGATTGGTGTATTTATGTGTCTTGTGTTTGTGCTAATCTCCTCTGCTGTACGGAAGTACAGACCCGGAGTGATGATCTCCTTTGCTGTACGATAATACTGATCTGGAGCTCTCATTGGCATATGATTAAATGGTCATCTCCTTTTTTATACGTGAGTATAGACCTGGAGCTCTCACTATATTGATCTAAGTAGTGTCAAATCATCTAAACGATGAATTCATCACAAAATGCAATATTCTGTTGATAATCACTTGCACAGTAATACTCAAGCCTTGCTCTATAAAGATCATAACAAAATTCAAGAAATCCTGAGGTTGGGTGAGGGTTTTTGCCAAATGATTGTGGGGTCCTAGTATTCTAAAGTATCTAATCAAATCTTAACGAATCATTTCATGCTTGTTGAAAAAGATAGGGTATGGGTTTAAGTGGACAAATATATCAACAATCGTTTTTGATCTGTTTGAGAATTTCTAAGATTATTCATAGATGGTGATTAGATTCAGTTATCAGTATGATTTTATTGCTTGTTGATGATTAATTTCATCTTTGTGCTAAAGAATATCCTGAAGATGGGATCTCATGATTGATTCAGTTCTCGGTCTTAATAAAATATAATTATTTTCTTTCTTAAAATCTTTTAAGTTCAGTGATGTGAAGTCGGCTTGGATCGATAAACATCCGAGCATGTTCTTGACGGAAGGATGAACAACAGCACAAACCAACAAGTCAACCAATAATACAAACTTATAATTGAATGGTTTTATTGATAAAACCTAACGATTACAAGCTTGTTACAACATAAGAATCAAAACTCTTGGCAAGGGGAAGATCGAGCATGATCTCCCCTCTCATCCGGCAGCCCTAGGCTTCTGGGCACACTCTCTCTAAAACCCTTAATATCTCTACACATTGAAACTGGTATATATAGGCCTCGGCCCATATTAGATGCGACTGGGACCATTCGTGCGATTGGACCATGCGTATGGTTTAATTGTGCGATTGGACCATGCATATGGTTCAATCGTACGACTGGACCAAACTTATGGTTTAGTCTTATGAATGTCCCAATCGCATCTCTCAGTCACACGGCTGGTCCATTAGCATGGCTCAGTCGTACGACTGAGTCTCATTCGCATATGCTCTTGCGAATGACCTAGTTTCATGTGTTTACAACATATCATGTCTAATACATTAAGCGTAGATTATTCGACAAGCGACTGACACACTATATATGACTATATGTGCACCAACAAGTGAAATTATAATTTCGTGGACAGTTTCGCAGGGCGAAATTGCAGTTTCGTTCAGTACTTTCGCTCTGTGTGAAGTCTATTTCGACCAGAGTTTCGGCCAGCGAAATTGTAGCTTCACCTAGCAAAACTGTAGCTTCGCCCGGTGAAACTCTTGTTTCGTTGTATGCGAAACTATTTTCTATTTAACTAATTTTGTGAAATTACTTTCTTATTTTCGCACAATCAAAGGTTTAGACTTCTTAGGGTTGTTCCATGACCTCCGTATGAGTATTTGACATTCTATGATTTTGAATACTGATTGACCGTTGTATCTTGCTCACAAGTGAGTTTTGAACTCAGAACTATAAGTTAATCGATGTTAAACCACAACATTATGGGTCTATTCGATCGAGACTCTTCGGTACCTTCGCAGTTCTTACTGGGAAAGTACCGATAGTCCAGCGATACTAAACGAAAGTTCATGATTTTCAGCAAAACTATGAGGTTATGTGGTCCGAGCGAACATAACAACTTTCACCGACTAAACTTCAGTTTCGCAGTGCCGAAACTATACTTTCGGCCTGTCGAATCTACTTCACTGTCTTGCTGAAACTAATGTTCTTTTGCTGGCGAAACTATACTTTTTCCTGCAGAAACTAAAAATTTTTCTGCGAATCTATAGTTTCGGCGAGCGAAACTAATTTAATTTTTGTGTAATCTTTATTCTTTTCTTATCCTTATTTCATATTTGCATGCATTTCATTTGTTATTCAGTTTTAAATGGAAAATCTAAAATTTGATGAGAGAAACAACATCACAGCCATCTTAGATGATACACATCCTAAAGCAGCTGGCCTTAGAGACTACACTCGTTGGCTGCAAAGATCTCCTATTGGTTATGCTATATCTCATTCTACTACCATCTATGATCTTCACATCAAAGATTTCTGGAGATCAGCTAAGTATGATACGAGAGGAAACACACAAAGGATTACTGCTAAAGTTTTGGAGAATGAGGTGACTATTACAGTTGAGACAGTCTCGAGGATACTAAGACTAGACGAAGATACAGGAAAGGAAGTTTTTATGACTGATGCGGAGGTGTTTGAGGCGTTTAGGTGGATGGGATGTGAGGGACCCGCGTTTGGCACACGAAAAGAGATCAAGAAGTCCTTCCTTTCAAAGGAATGGAGATACATAGCTCACGTATTTATTATGTGTTTAGATCACTGTAAAGGTGGATCATATGGGCTGAATGTAGACTGGGCAAAAGCCATGGTATTATGCTATAGAGGAGAGAAGGCAAACATTGCTAGGCTGATATTTGCATGTATGGCAGAAACTGTGATGGCATTGAAGAAGGATAAGTGGCTGCTTTATCCTAGATTTTTGCAGATGATCTTTGATGTACTAATTCCTAATTTGCCAAGACACGGGGAGGTTAAAAGGTTGGTGCATATGAACACCTGTATTTTCGTAGATTGTTGTGCCATCCATCATGATTTCAGTGGAAAGATCACCCATCTGTGGGAAAACATGTATCCACCTGAAAGATGGAATTATATCAGGAGGGTGGACGAGTCGGAAAATAAAAGAGCTAAGGAGACCAGGGCACAACAAACATATGTTGTCAAGAAAAGAAAAAGATATACGAAGGAAAAGGATTATGACTTTGAAGATAAGGTGAATGAAATGGCTGAGCAGGTAAGGGTTGAGAATGAGAGAAGGTCAAAGAAGAAAGCTAATTTAGGTGAGTTAAAAGAAGAACTAAACAGAGACATTAATCATTTACTGAGACCTCAAGGAAAGAATAGAGAGGTGGATTAAATTAAGATGTGATTAGAAATCTCAACAGCTCTCTTGCTAATGAGCTAAGCATGATGAAAACGAAACTTACTAATCAAGAGATTAGAGAGAGTCAAAAGGATGAGGTGATTGAAGGTATGAAGAAGATGTTGGTGGTTCAAAGCGTGTTGATAAAGAAGTTGTTTGAGCAGATAAATGAGTTAAAAGCTGCTGCCGGCTTGCCCAATCAACTAACTCAATCTGAGTTAGCTGATTTAACTGATACTTCCAAATACCCATTCCCAAATGTGGGTACATCCTCCTGGGCAGGAGAGGGCATATCTGGTGCAGCAACTGAAGGTGTGAGAGGTTCTAGAGTAGAGAAGGAGAATGAATCTATGGAGAATGTGAAGGAGATAATGGAAGTTGGGTTTGTCAATATGGGATTTGATATAGACAAAGATTTGGTTGGTGAGGAGGTAGTGAGGGAGAAATCTATTGAAAGGGAAGCTGAAAAAGGCAAAGGGCTAATCGATGAAGAGGAAGATGATGAACAACCAGTTGACTATGATTCAGAACCAGAATTTATGAGGTTGAAAAAAGGCCATTAGTATATGTAGCCAAGAAAGGAGACTTAGATGGACATGTGTTTGAAATGGATAAAAAGGAATGGCTTGTCAAAGAAAAAGAGCCCGAAGAACTGACTTCCTTCTTCCAAAACTTGGAATGGTTTAGCAAAAAAGAGCCTGACAAGAGAATCATCAGTTGGTGTTATAACCTCGGCCTCAAAATTTTTATGATCAAGAGGAGAGGGGGTGTATCTCTTACATGCATAAGAGAAAGGCTTTCAAGACCTTACCCAAATGGGATCTAAGGTGGTTGGTAGCATTGTCATTACTGAACGCCCATCTTAGTGAAAGAGCCTCATTGTTGGAGAAGGAGATAAAAATGGCTTGAATGACAATTTTGAGTCCTTTGGATTTGTGAAAGTAGAAAGAAGACGATCAAAGAAGGACAAGGGCTGGGAGACTAGGAAGGGAAAGATTGTTCTAAGGGTGAAACCCCCAAAGACTCTGAACAGAGTCAGATTGGCAGATTCCCTCCCCCAACAACTACAGAACTTTGAGAAATAGTTTGATGACAACAATACGGGGGAGGCGGTGATTAGAGTGAAGAATGGCGGTGAATTCAAGGTATTTGTTCCGACGAAGCTTTTCAGTTTTTATGATGAAGACCTGCTGGTTCTGTGCGAGAATCATATTAAAGCAGGTGCGAGTGATGAGACAAGAAAGGAAGCTAGTCAATTTATGATTGTGGCCAATAAGATCAAAGGTGTGAGGGTAGAGGTGAAGAGGCTTGCAAAGAGAGTGAGGGCCCAAGATGATCTAAACATGGACGTACAAGATTTGGCTAGATAGTTTGAGCAAGTTAGTGCCCATCCCGAAGGGGCTAATGAAGCGGGAATAGACCAAGGTGAATCAGTTGCTAAAGCCCCTAAGGAGGTTGCTGCAGGAATGTAGAGGATAGATCAACGGAAGCGGGGGAGACTGGAGCTACAAGACAAATCAAGACTATTGAAGGCGGTGAGTTCCAACCTAGGGGGAGTATTGAAGATCATGCATAGGTTGGACTCACCTTAGACTAGATTGTTTATATTTCCTTGTAATAGATCTTATGTTAGCTTAATTTTGTACGTAGTTAGCTTAATTTTGTACGTAGTTAGCTTTATTTTGTTTTGTAGTCTAGCGAAACTGTGAGACAGTCAGTTTTTTAGTTCTCTTGGCGAAACTGTTGTTTCTGCTTGGCGAAACTACAGTTTCGGCAGGACAGTTTTACTGGCAGCAAAACTGTCTGCGAAACTAAGACTGCTATATATAGTTTAGATCATTTTCATTGTGGGTCTATCTTGGAAAACCCTAATCGTTTATCCTTGTTGCAAGTAACCTTTGTAAGCAGTAATTTCATAGAAATATCATTGTGCTTTGTTATTATTGAGTATATTGATCATCATTGTCTTAGTTTGATTGAATTGTTATTGTTCTCAATCTTCATCATCCTTCTTGTCTATTGTTTGTATTTGATATTGAACGCTTCAATAATTTATATGTACTGCAAATCGATCAAATGGACCAATAGTTGTTGATACATGTGTTCTTAGTTTATGTGCTTAAATGTAAAAGTCATTCATATCTTACATATGTGTATATGATGATGTAATGAAGTATGATATATGTCTTGATGTTTATTTATCTTTGATTTATATGTATGAACTTTTTATATAGGGTTGAGGTTGTTGTACACAATTATAACTCAATAATGATTGAGAATTGTGTTCAACCTAGTGGGGTGATTATTTATGCTAATGGACCATACTTATGGACCATATGCATGAATATATCATGCTTATGGACCAGTTGCACGACTGAACCAGGAGACTGGATCAGTCGTATGATTGAGACATAAGATTGACTCAGTCGCACGACTGAACCTTCAGTCATGCGTATGAATCAATCGCATGAGTCAGTCGCACGACTGAACCATGCTAATGGTTCAGTCGTACGAATGAAAACTACAAACCTATAAATACCACTTAATTCATGGAAAAACAAAACACTTTGAGAGATACTTCGAATATACATAAACCCTAGCCGTCTAGAGCATCTGAGATAGCCAATCCAACTTCATAGTCCGATCTTGATCGATTCCTACTCGTTCTTAACGTTTAGGGTTATATCGATTGGGTTATCGTTCTCACTGATTGGATCGCCAATCAAATAGGATTCCGCACTATTTAATCTAGTTAAAAACAGAATCCGTTAGTACTCCGTACGTACACGGTCCTTCTAACAAGTGGTATCAGAGCTTTGGCTCGTGATTTTGCATTGGATTCCATTATTTTTAGTGTTAAAAATATACGTTTTAGTCAAAAGAGTAACCACTTTGCTTCAAAAGGCTTTTCGACGTTTTCATGCATTAAGTCTCGGTTTTTCATTATACGGTAGATTAGAGTTCTTGGGAAACTCGTATTTTGTGTTAAAGTGTCAAAACATTCGATTTTCCAAACACAACAGCCTTCAGTCACACGTTTGGTCCATTCGTACGATTGAACTCAATCGTATACTCCATCCGCACAACTAAACTCAGTCGCATCCCTTATTCGCACAATTGAACAACTCTAGTCGTTTGATTCCAATCGTCTTGTTCATATGCATGACTGAATCCAATCGCATGATTGAATTCATTCGCATCCTTCATTCACACGAGTGATCCATACTCATAGCCCATTCGCACGAGTGAAACTATCCTGTTCTAAAAGTACCAAGTTTAAAGCAATGGAAGACCACGCCGTAAATGACTCCCGCATCCAGAACCTTCTACTTTGGAGAATGAGATTGGAAACCATAATAAACCGCCTAAGCTGTTAACATTAGATGAATATCCATAGTGGAAACAGCGGTTTGAAATTTATTTAAATGGAGTTGACCCTAATCTTTGGAGATCCATTGAGACCGGTTATACGATACCAGTCAGTGCTAATGGAGTCAAGTTGACTTTGGGAGGAATGAGTGAAGCTTAGAAGATTTTGTTCAATGCTAAGAAGAAAGTATATGCCTTGTTGACTCAGTCAATACCTAAGGATATTTTACATCAGTTCTCTGAGAACAAGCTGGCTAAAAAGTTATGGGAGGCATTGGAGAAGAGATATTATTGATAGATTCTATCATTTGATGAGTGAGTTGCACACTCATGGTGTAACCACATCTATGGACGATAAAGTTTCAAGCTTTGCTGATGGTTTGCCTGATAATGGGATTCATTTGTGTCTAATATGAGACAAAATGACATTCTTGCGACATTAGACATAAATGACTTCATCTTGAAGTTAAGGGAGGAAGAACTGCGAATGAAATACAAGTCGAAGAAAGGATCCTATGTTCAAAAACTGCATCAGGAACCGAAACATCAGGGTCATCTTGAACCCAATACATAGTTCCTGAGGAAAATACTACAAAGTTGAAGACTAAAAATCTCGGTAATGTCACAACGAAAGTGGCTAAGGAGCACATGGATCTTTTAGCGGCTGTTGTACAATCTTATGATGGTTTAGTTTCAGGTAAGATTGGAAATTGTTATCTTGTTGATGAGGATTACGAGCAAGTTGATGAAAATGAGCTTGAAAGAATGGACATAATGTGGGCCTTGGCGAGTGTAGTCAGAAGAGCAAAGAAGTTTGTCAAAAAGACGGGGCAAAATGTAGTTGCCATTAAAGATACGACTTTTGGTTTTGACAAAACCAACGTCACATGTTTCAACTGTGGTGAAAAAGGACACTTTAAACATGAATGTGTAAAGACCAAGAAAACTAGAAATGGAGACCCATTTCCTACATTCAACCATCAAGACAAAGACATGATTGGAACTACTTCTTCAAGTAAAGAGAAAAAGGCTCTGACTGCTGAAGGGGATGAACAGCAAGACTGGTCCTTCAGATTTGTTTCTCCTGAAGAATCAAATATTGCCTTTGTTGATGCAATGGATGATGGATCTGCTAGTGAAGGTGAGATCATAGCTGAGCAAGCGATGTCAGATACCGATGAAGCTGTGAATGTTGTAAATCACTTGGTTGAGGAAGAGCTCAGAGCAACAAACTCAGAATCTCTAGTCAATGAAGAGTCTAATATAGCTTTGATGGCTGATTCATCTTATTCCTCACATTAAGTTCCAATGACCAATTATTTGAAAAACATGCTTGTACTAAATGTGACAAATTTAGGGAAAGCAATGATCTAAAATTTGCAAGGTTATTAGAACACAATGATAATTTTGTAAACGATTTACAACTCTGTACTGAGGCTAACCGTATTTTAAAACAAATTGAGTGCAGTTTCAAAGAAAGAATAGAACTTTTAGGAAAACAACTAAGGGAAACCGAGGTTGTTGCATTAAATCAAGCAAATGACAAAAATTTTTATTTAAATTCTTTGGAAGAAACGAAAAAGGAAAAAAGCAGTTTTAGAAGTCGAAGTTGAATCTTTAAAACAAAAACTGCATAGTTTGGCTAGTTCTTCTCACATAGTTCAAAACTTAGTGAAAGAATAAAATAATAGGGAAGGTATGGGTTATAAAGTAGTTCCGCCACCACATGCAGTCTTTTTGAACACTAAATGTAGACCAATCATTAATAACCCAGTAAAGGATCATGTGGTTTCCACTCCTCTTGTTAGTGATCCCAATTCCATAGGTAAACCTGTGCACAATATCACTAAACAGAAGAAATCTACTTTGAAATCAATAGAGAAGATGCCTATTGAAAATTTGGATGATCAAATTGAAAAGGTTAATTTAAGTCAGGTTCACACACGTCTACTTCTGAACCCAAAATGACTAATCCAGTTAACCAAAAGTGTGTAATTTTATTAAAGTCCAAATAAACTAAAAGTTAAAGAAGTCACAATGTTAAAACAATTAATTTTGTTAAAGAAGCTGAAACATCTAAAAGAGAAGTGACAAAACCCAACCAGACACATCTCACACCCTTACCAAACTCAACGCCACATAAAAATTTTCTTTAATCTATAGAAGGAAGATCATGCTACAGTTGTGGAAAACGAGGACATATCTCTCCTAATTATCCTTATTATCAGATGCCCAAAAAGAAAATTGAACTTTATGATGCAAACCAAGTTTTTCTAAAATGAGATCTAATACTCCACCTAAGAGTATTAGTGAACCTAAAGTGCAAACCATAAGTCAGTCGTCTGATTACCACAAACAGGCCTTACACAAAACTAGCTTATGGAAGATAAAATCAGGTAATATGTCTGATAGTGAGGAGAATAAGAAGAAAGAAATGCCCTCATCCTCTAAAGGACAGTGGGTTGAATTCATGATGTGTGATTCCTCTGGGTCACCCAAGCCAGTTAAGGCTTGGGTCCCAAATCTGAACTGATAAATTTCTTTGAATGTACAGGGTGTCTACTACAGCGCTATCACTAATACCTGGATTATTGATAGTGGGGCGTCCAGGCACATGACTGGAAATTCGTCTCTCCTTTTTAATGTCAAAAAAAATTAAAGGGGTACATGTATCATTTGCTGATAATAAAGGAGGTTAGTTACATCACCACTTAACGCGAAGTGGGAAACAAGAAAGTGAAGTTTGACAAGGTTAACTACGTTCAACAACTATAGAACAACTTGTTTTCAGTCTCCCGGATCTGTGATAAAGGATTCAAAGTTGTGTTTGACAACAAGAAGTGCTGCATGTTGAAGGAGGATTATGTTATCTAGGAGGATAAAGTTTTAATGTCAGCTTTAAGATATAATGATCTGTATGTCTGGGATCTATCAAAAGCCTCCACAACTGAGACCACTATGCACTGCTTCTTGTCAAAGGCAACAAAGAGGGATTCAGTCTCCTGGAATAAGAGAATGGGACACATTAATGCTAGAAAATGAATCATTTGGTATAGAATGATTTAGTGAATGGTGTAACTATCAAGAATTTTTAGCTTCTGGATTTTTGCGTAGCATGTAAGAAAGGGAAACAGACCAAGAAGTCTCACAAGGCAAAGAAAGTTAATTCTATTGATATTCCTCTCGAGCTTCTATGAATGGATCTGTTTGGAAATGTCAGCACAAAGAGCATTGCTGGAGATCAGTACTACTTTGTAGTAACTGATGATTACTCAAGATTCTCTTGGGTGATGTTTCTGAAAGCCAAGTTACAGACATTTGATTCCTTCAAGCATCTAGTCACTATATTGGAATCGCTCTACAAGCTCAAAGTATGAAAGATTAGGTTAGACAACGACACAGAGTTCAAGAATCAGTGCATGGAGGCATATTGTAGAGATAAAAGAATTGTACATTAATTTACTTCTACCTACACTCCACAGATGAATGGGCTTGCTGAAAGGAAAAATCGGAGCTTGATAGAGACAGCCAGGACAATGCTAGCCGAATCTAAACTGCCTATTCAATTAAGAAATGAGGCAGTGGCTAATGCATGCTACACTCTCAATCGAGTCTTAGTGGTCAAACGACATGGGAAAACATCTTATGAACTGCTCTAGTGACGTAAACCCAACTTGGAGTTTCTAGAACCGTTTGGTGCACCGTGCATGTTGTTAAAGTAGACTCAGACTGGAAAGATTTGTGAGAAGGCAGAAGAAGGTATCTTTCTCGGATACAATATACCAGACAAGAGAGTTTACAACAACTCAACGGGTCAGCTAGAAGTGTGGTGCAATGTTGATGTCCAAAGATACACCACCTCTGTTGGAAAAAGACCTTCCTTCTTCTTTGACTATGATGGATTTTTTAAGTCCTTCAATCTATCGCCTTCTTATCCTGATGATGAGTTGTCTGCTATGATAATGTACGATGTTCTGAACACTCCTCCACCAGACTCGACATCTACGGCCCCATTAGATGATATGTCTAGCCCTTCAGGGGGAGAGCTTGAAATAAGTGATTCTTCCACTAACGATGAAGCAATTGAGACTACAAATGTGGACCAGGTTCCCACTAATGAAAGTACACAAGCATCAGATCTTGATGCCTCTAACACTTCTAAACCTCATACTCCAATAGCTACAGATACTAAATCTAGAATTCAAAATCTGGATCCTGAAGTACTTGTTCCCACCACTACAGGATCTCAAATTAATGTGAATCATCCCCTGGAAAACATCATTGGGGATGTTCTATCGGGTGTGCAGACACATAATCAGCTATACTCAGCTGATTATGCCTCAGTCGTGGAAAAAGGATATCTTCATGATGTTGCATATCGATGTTTTGTGTCTCAATTTGAGCCAAAATATGTAAATGAAGCCTTAAATGATGAGGCATGGGCTAGTTTTATGCAAGAAGAACTCCTTCAGTTCAAAAAGTTAGGAGTATGGACTCTTGTGGATAGACCCAAAGGTGTTAAAATGATTGGAACTAAATGGGTTCCTAAGTTCAAGAAAGATGACCAAGGGGTCATAATCAGAACAAGGCTCCGGTTGTCATTCAAGGGTTTAGACAAGTAAAGGGCATTTACTACAATGAAGTGTTTGCACCTGTGGCAAGGATGGAAGCAATTCGTGTATTCTTAGCCTACGCATCCTACATGATAATCAAAGTTTATCAATTGGATATGAAAAGTGCATTCCTTCATGGTGAAATTCGTGAAACAGTATATGTCAGTCAACCAGAAGGATTTGAGGATCCGTATCAGCGGGATAGAGTTTACAAACTAGACAAGGCTCTTTACGGGCTCTATTAAGCCCCTAGAGCCTGGTATGAGAAACTCTCATCTCATCTAGTGAACATGGTTTTCGTAGAGGAGTTATTGACTATACATTATTCATCAAAGAAAAGGATGGTGATTTACTACTGGTACAGATATATGTGGATGACATAGTCTTCGGTTCCAAAAATTAAGAATTATGTAAAGAATTTGAATCTGTAATGAAAGCAAAGTTTGAGATGAGTGCAATGGGGGAGATGAAGTTCTTTCTTGGATTACAGGTGGATCAAACACCAAAAGGAATCTTCTTGCATCAGTTCAAATATGTAAGAGATATCTTAAGTTGATTTGACATGGAGAATGCTACGTCTGCTCGAACTCCACTTGCCACGAACCATGATGCGGTACCCGACAAAAATGGTGATCTGGTGGATGCTACCATGTACAGAGGAATGATTAGATCTCTAATGTACCTCACAGCCTCTCGTCCTGATATTATCTATGCCACGTGTCTTTGTTCCAGATATCAGGCAAAACCAAAAATAAATCATCTCATTGGAGTTAAAAGGATTTTTCGTTATCTGAAGGGTACTCCAACACTCGGGTTGTAGTATCCTCATGATGATGAATTTTGTTAGGACCAAGTACGGTACAGAGTACTAACTGATTAACATGCGTACCAACTCAAATAGTGCAGAATCCTATTTGAATGGCGATCCAATCAATGAGAACGCGTGTAAAATCAATCCAAGAATGTAACTAAACGTCAAGAACGATAGTAGGACGATTTACAGTGATCTATGAACTTGGAACAGGTTGTTCTAGGGTCTCTGGACGGCTAGGGTACGATTTAGTGCGTAGGTATTCAAGTTGTTATGTTTTTCCACAAATTAAGTGGTATTTATAGGTTAGGGTTTTCCATTCGTTCGACTGAACCATTTGCATGGTTCAGTCGTGTAATTGAAGCATGCGGTTGATCCATCCGCATGACTGAGGCTTCAGTCGTGCGACTGAGTCAATCTCATGTCACAATTATACGACTAATCCAGTCTCCTAGTTCAGTCGTGCGACTAGTTAATTAGCATGAAGTTGTTCATGCGTATGGTCCATTACCATGGTCCATTCGTATGAGAACTTCACACGATTAAGTTTAAGCACGTTTCTCAATCATTGTTGACTAAGAACTATGTGAACAACCACAAACCTATATATTTAGTTCAATAAGTGTTAACACACAATAATCAATGAAATATAAAACATTATAAGCATAAACCACACATTGTATTTCATTCAACCCATTCTATTACATATATGTAAGACATGAAAGACATTTTACATTAAGCTCAGAAACTAGGTACATATGTATCTACAAAATCCACCTTGGACCTAGTTTACTCTATTGTTTAACATTCTTTATCAACTCTTCATATTTCTTGTACTTCTCCTCCCTTGTAACTCCTTCATGTATTTCGAATGCAAAGCAGTCTTATTACATTTTGGAACTGGAGAGCTTGTACAATGTCTTGTGCGTCATAGAACAGTGACCACTTGTATAACGTATAAACATCATCAGCCGACAAGTTAGTGAGCCACATCGGGTCAAACACCCTGATAGTTTCCATATTTCCATTTTTGTTCAGAACTATGACCGCCTCACCTATTCTCTTGTCATAGTACCACCATTTAAAGTATGGAGTGAATTCCTCAGGCATTTCCCTTAGAGGGATTCTTGACATTATGCGCGGAGGACTCCACTTCAGCATAATATTTGGCTTTCCAGTAATGGCATCAACTTCAGATCTTCTGATATACCTTGTTGGTTGTTGAGGTTTGAAGTTGACCCACCTGGTGTGGTACTCTCTCTTCAAAGCAGCTTCAAACCAGCCAGACATTTTTCGAGGGTTAGCATATAACAGCTTCAATTTGGCCAGCTGGTTAAGCTCAAAACCGGGTGAGTGTTCAGATCATGTGGGAATCTGAAGTACTTGATTCCTTTCCCTCTCTTAATAGCATAAACATTTAGATCATCAAAATATGCCCACGCTATGAATTTTCCTGACACCTTTTGATGCTTATTTACTTTGTAAAGTTTGGTGTAGGTACTAGACTTTGGAGCACTGCGTTGCACTCTGATCTCTGCAAAACATGCCGCGCATTCAGTCTTTTTGATGTTCACATCAGTGTCCGAGGCTTGGGCTTGATCCTTATTCTTCTCTGACTCCTGCTCCATCTTATCCAGTGTTTCAAATGTATCACTGACAAGGGTCACCCATTGGGGACTACATTTCCCTCATTGTCAGCATACTCTAGATAATGTTATGTTGTGACGTCTTCAATCTCAATCTCATCCACATCGTTAAGCTCATCGTCACTATCCATGTCAACAGTAGGAGAATCCTTCACAAGCTCATCTGGATTCAGTCTGAACATCTCAGCCAGTTCCTCATCAGTAAGGTCATGAATTATTTCTCCTTCCTCAGGAGTGTAATTCACAGACCTCCTGACGATCCCTTGCAGATCAAGTATCATTGTGAGTTGAGACCTGATCTGTTGAAGGGAAGCAACATCATACTCATCTTGCTGAGATGAATGATCTGCTTGATTTAAACATATAAACACATCAATCATTAGTCAATAATCAAGACAATAAAACATCAAATAAATATAAACATTATGTACATGAGTTGGTACAATATTCAATTACACATGATTTAAAATTACGTAAACATCTAATCATTACGTTTGTCCTGAATCATGTGCTCTTCTGTTGTTGGGGCTGAGGTCGAGGCACCCTGATCTTGATTCTTCTTGGTCTGCCTCTCACTAGCTTGTGTAGCACCCAATGTAGATGTACCTCCACCTTCTTCATCATCTCCATTTTCTCTTGCATCCTTATCATCTCCTCCTTCGGTCTCATCCTCATAATCATCCTCGTCATCATCGTCCTCCTCATCATCATCACCATCATCACCATCTCCCTCTCGTATCTTCAGAGGCTCATCCTTTGTGCCTTTAAGTTTGAGCATGATGGTCCTTTTGGCATCCTCCAACTCCTCGATCTTCTTAGTAGATAGCACGTTTTGCTCCTTGAGTTGGTCAATCTCTTGACTTTGAGTAGCCATATGCTGAGCTCGCTCCTTTATCTGTTGTGCCTGCTAAGAGATCTGCTGTGATTGTGTAGCAGTTAGCTCCATTAGTTGTCATAGCTGAGCAGTCTTCTCGTCATCAGCAGCCAACAGCTTCACCACCATACAATTAAGTGCTGAAAATTGTTCCTCTACCCCACTAGGAGGTCGAGATGATCCAAAGGGAAAAGATGGGTGATATGATGGTCCTGCCTGGTGGCTAGTGGTGGTGGTGGTGGCAGTGGTGAATATTTGGGGTGGTGTATGTGTGGTGGTAATGGGTATGCTATAGTGGTGGTGGAAGTGATGTAGATGGGTGTGGAGTGGCTGTAGTGGTGATGGTGGGTGAAGTAGTTGTAGTAGTGGAGGTGGTAGCTGTGGTGGAGGTGGAGGGAAGTGTGGTAGTCACTAGTGGTGTAGTAGTGGTGGTGGTAGTAGTAGTAATTGAGGTGGTGGTTGTGGCTGTAGCAAAGGTCAATGTGAACTTTAGTCTCTTCCCTTTCTTGCCATAGGAGTGAGCCATTCTCTTCTTCCTTGTGCCTTTAGACACGGTGGCTCCCCCTTGGCTAGATGATGGGTCCGGGGTATATGATGGATCTATATCAGCAGCAATAGCATCCCCAGACTGCCCTTGGCATCGACCAACCGCCCGTATACCTCTCTCTGTGGCTACGACACGGCTCCCCACTATTCGCACCAGAGACTCTTCTCTGACTCCTCCTCCTCCATCTAAAAGTCAGGATGTATAGGAGCTGGTTCGGGTCCACCTTGACCATCCCCTCCCTGATCAGAATTATGATCATCTCCATTGGAGTCATCGGAGGGTAGAGCAATATGCTCTACATCTGAATCACTGTCCTTGTGACGCCACTTCGTCGAGTTGGCGCCACGTAGTCTTCTCTCGCCAAGTGCCCAAACAATCTCTTACAGGGGGCTTTACCTGCTTGCCCCTGTAAACCATCATTCTCTCGAGAGTAGTATCATCCATGATCTCGAGAGATACAACATCATGGCTCTCCTTAGGCAAAGTCGGAAGCTTCTCGTTGATGATCATCTGTAGAAATCTCGGGTACATGCAGAAGCCTCTTTGCCTTTCGCCTCTATATTCTCAATCAAGTATGAGAATATCATGTTGGAGAAGCTGAAGCAATGCACTTCAATAGGCATTCTGGATTTGGTCCGATAAGTCATCAAATCCACCCCTTCTTGAAGCAATGCACTTCGGTATAACATGAGCTAGGTACTTGAACTAGGGACACATGTTGCTTTTATTGAGCACACCTGCATTAATGTCCCCAGAGTACCTCATTCAAAGAAAGCATCCCCTTACGATAAGAGGATGTAGTCTGATGGGATAAACAGCATCATCTCCCAAATCAAGAACCGGTCTCAGATCAGCTGCTGTGACCTCGATCTCCTGGCCAAATATGGAGCTACGTATACTATAGGGCTCAGTCAATCGGTCAACAGAAGCACCTTCCCAGAAGGCCTATTGTATCGACCTATAGGGTGTGCACGGTGTAGATATCGGTCGATAAATCCTCGATCTCTTTAGGAATGCTATAATCCCAGCAAACTCGACAGCATTCCGAGTGGTGGTATCCAAGTGAGCACAAATATTGTGCTTAGTGTTTATGATCCACTGATCTGCCATGAACCTGTAACACCAGACATATACATATTAGATCAGCACATAACAAAAGCCATTTCACTTTAAACTGTTTGAGATCAGTCTGGTTCATTCATGTGATTGATCATACGATTGAGTTCAGCCTGTTGATTTGGTATGCGACTGACTTCAGACGGGCGACTTAGCATGTGATTGGGTTCAGTCGGGGGACTGAGCCTGCAACTGGGTTCAGTTGGGCAACTGAGTTTGCAACTGGGTTCAATTGGGCGACTTAGTCTGCGACTGAGTTCAGTCGGTAGACTGAGCCTGCGACTGAGTTCAGTCGGTAGACTGAGCCTGCGACTGAGTTCAGTCGGGTGACTTAACTCATACGCCTCGTTCATTCAGCCGACTGAGTCATTTGCGCAGCTTAGTTGTGCGATTGAATTTCATCAGGGTGTCCCATCGCATGACAGACTGTCTATTCAATTGAAATTCAAATTTTGAGCAAAACTTAGTATTAGACTTCATGGTTTGGCTCATTAGTCTCGCAAGTGACCGATATAACCCCTAATAACTTTCTATTTCACAAAATACTCAGTTTTATTAGTTATTTGTCAAACTGAGTCTCGTTCCATTTATGTCTGAATTCAGTCATTTAAGGTAAAATTTGATTCCCATTTGAGTAGATTGCACTGCAATATACCTGTGTAAACTGACAATCGTCAGAATACAACAAATTGAAGTCAAGCAAGGGCAAAGGAAAATCGGGCAGAGTAGCGGCACTATCAGGCGATTTTAGGGCGAATGAGGAGTGATGAGCATATGTGATCGACTTTAGCTCTATTTATACTAAATCTGGTTTCAATCGAGCGACTGGATCCATTCGCTCTTTTCATTCATGCGATTGGATCTCAGTCGTGCGATTGGTTCAGTCGATCACATTCAGTCGGCCGATTGGGTTTTAGTCGGGCGACTGACTCATTCGGTCAACCCCATTCAGGTGACTGGCTCATTCTTGTAAGCCAGTCGTGTGTATGGTTCATACTCATGCTCCATTCGGTTTACTAGTTCATAAGTATGGTCCAATCGTACGAATGGACATACTCGTGATTTTGACTTTATGACCATTTGACACTTAACTCCTTTTAACTTTTGATTAAACATTTTGAGCATTCTATCATCTCAGACATGACCATTTTAACTTAGACAACTTTTGATCACCTCAGACGTGATCCTTTTAAAACTATTTGAAAACCCTTTGGTCACCTCAGATGTGACCCTTTTTAGTGAGTAGATCCCAGACAGAATTCCAATATGTAGTCCAACTTTTAACAAATAAACTGACAAACTTAAACAAATGAAACTACTAGAACTAAAGGAAAGAATGGAACTACTAGAACTAAAGGACAGAATTTAACACATATTTTTGTGATTTTGTGTGAGGTGGAAATCCTAAGATAGAAATCTAAGAATTTATTTCTTGAACAGGCAACTTTAAGTTATTTTGACCATAAGTAGAACGATTCATTATGGAATCATACATGTAAATCAAATCATTCGGGACATGCTACGAAAATCTTTTGATGCTAGATTCTTGTTTTCATCGAGAATCATTAGCAAGTTCAGGAAATCATACTAGTACTATAAGATGCACACATTGATTGAGACTTTCAAGAATTGCCGCCACGATGATTGTCAGTATACTTGTCCACTTAAATCCATACACAGATTTTTGACACAGATTGGTGATACATTAGGTTAAATTATTTCTGTAGATACATATGTACCTAGTTTATGAGCTTAATGTAAAAGTCTTTCATGTCTTTCATATATGTAACTGGATGGTTGAATAAAATACAATATGTGGTTTATGCTTATAATGTTTAATATTTCATTGGTTATTGTGTATTCATGCTTATTGAACTAACTATATAAGTTTGTGGTTGTTTGAATAGATCTAAGTCAAATAATGATTGTGAAACATATTCAAACTTAATCATATGAAGTTCTCATGCGAATGGCCCATGCTAATGGACCATACGCATGAACAACTCCATGCTAATGAACCAGTCGCACGACTAAACCAGGAGACTGGATCAGTCGCACAATTGTGACATGGGATGACTCAGTCACATGACTGAACACTTGGTCGTGCAAATGGATCAACCGCATGACTCAGTCGCACGACTGAACCATGCGAATGGTTCAGTCGCACAAATGAGTGACCCTAACCTATAAATACCACGTAATTCATGGAAAAACGTAACACTTTGAAGAATTCGACTCATACACGTACCCTAGCCTTCCAGAACGCCCAAGAAGCCAGTCCAAGTTCATAGATCATTCTTGATCGATTGCTATTCGTTTTTAACATTTAGATTAATCTCTATCGATTGGGTTAACTTTCTCACTGATTGGATCACCAATCAAATAGGATTCTGCACTGTTTGATTCAGTATACACATGGATCAGTTAGTACTCCGTCTAGTACACGGTCCTTACTACTGACAAGTGGTATCAGAGCTTTGGCTCTTGATTTACGTGTGATACAATCGATTTTGATATAAAAATTGTGTTTTTCACGCAAAAATGCAACCTTTTTGTGTCAAAAGTTGTTTTGGACGTCTCCAGATCGTAAAGTTAACTTTTTTCGGTTACGGCAATTAGGGTTCCTGAAAAATTTGTGTTTTTGTGTCAAAATACCTTAAACTTTCGAATTTTCAAGTTTTAGCAGCTTCTGTCGCACGATTGACTCAATCGCATGACTGAATTCATACACATCCCCCATACGCACGATTGGACTCATTCGTACATCCATTCGTATGACGAATTGCCCATTCGCATTGTTCATCCGCACCTTCCATTCGTACGATTGAGTCATCCATATTTGCTCATTCGCACGCCTGAGTCAAGCGCATTGTTCAATCACACGAAGTGTTCAATTGCATACCTTCATTCGCACAGTTAAACAGTCTGTTCCAAAGTTTAAAGTTGATACCAATGGAGGATCAATATTCAGCGTTCACCGCAGGAAGGGATTCTAGGATTCAAAAATTATTGCTTCTAGAAAATGAAGTGGGAAATCATAACAAGCCCCCTAAGCTAATAACATTAGATGATTATCCACAATGAAGCAAAGGTTTGAGATTTATTTAAATGGAGTATATCCTAATCTATGGGAGTCGATAGAGACAGGATATAGCATGCTTGTAGGTGCAGATGGAGCCAAACTCACCTTAAGCGGTATGACTGATGGAAAAAAATTAAAGTACAATGTAGAAAAGAAAGTATATGAGTTGCTGACTCAGTCAAAGCGTTGAGGAAGGAGTTTGACAACTTCTCGTCAATGGAAAATGAGAGCTTGGATGATGTCATTGATTGTTTCTACCATCTGATGAGTGAGCTGCACACTCATGGAGTTACTACATCTATGGAAGACAAAGTTTCAAACTTTGCATATGGGTTGCCCAAGAAGTGGAGTTCATTTGTTTCCAACCTCAGACAGAATGATATGCTAGCGAAGTTAGACATTAACGACTTCATTCTGAAACTGCGGGAGGAAGAGTTGAGGATGAAGTACAGGGCCCAGAAGTCATCATATGATCAGAATCCGGCATTGAACAACTCAACCCCACAAGCCAAAATGTTTGGAGCACCATTTCAAACAGTGTTTGTGTCAAGTTCAGCTGGTCCATCACAAGCTACTACTTCAGGATCTGACACGTCAGGGTCGTCTAGTACCCAATACATAGCACCTAAAGTAAATGCTACAAAACTAAAGACCGAAAATCTCAGGAATGTGACAGTAGAGGTAGCAAAGGAGCACATGGATCTCTTAGCAGATGTGGTTCACTCTAATGACGGGCTAGTTGTTAGGATAATTGGGAACTGCCATCTGGCAGACGAGGACTATGAGCAGGTAGACGAGACTGAGTTAGAAAGGATGGACATCATGTGGGCCTTAGCAAGTGCTGTTCGAAGAGCAAAGAAGTTTGTCAAGAAGACCGATAGAATCTGATTACCACTAAGGACACAACTTTTGGCTTTGACAAGACAAAAGTTACCTGCTTCACTATAGGGAAAAGGGGCACTTCAAACGTGAATGTGTGAAGCCCAAGAAGACAGGAAATGGGAATCCATTCTCCTCTTTCACTCGTCAGGATAAGCCCACAAGCAGTCCTACTTCGTCGAGCAAGGATCCTAAAGCCTTAACAGCTCATGATGACGAAGGACAAGATTGGAGCTTCCAGTTTATGTCTCCGGAGAATCCAACATTGCTAGTGTCGAGGATCTAGATGACAACTCAGCAAGTGAAGGTGATATTGTAGTGAAGCTCGCGATGTCAATGTTGAAGAATCTAAAACAGTAGTTGATCACCTACCTGAAGAAGGGACAAGTCCAGAATCACCAGAACTAGAGAAGTCAGACACTACTTTGATGGCTGATTTAACCTCACCCTCTCAGGTAAGTACCACTACTCAACTTTTCAATAATCATGCTTGTTCTGATTGTAATAAATTTAGGGAAAGCATTGATATAAAATTTGCTAGGTTATTAGACCACAATGATAACTTAGTAAAGGACTTACAACTATGCACTGAAGCCAATAGAGTCTTAAAACAAAATAAGCACAACTATAAAGAAAAGTTAGAACTCTTGAATAAACAGCTTAGGAAACTAAAGTTGTAGCCTTTAACCAAGATAATGACATTAAGTTCTATCTAAACTCCCTAGAAGACACTAGGAAACAAAAGGCAATTTTGGAAGTAGAAGTAAATTCATTAAAACAAAAACTGCATAGTTGGACAAGTTCTTCTCACATTGTCCAACACTTAGTGAGAGAGCGCAACAATGGGGAGGGTTTGGGATATAAAGTGGTTCCACCACCACATGAGACCTTGATGAATGCAAAAAGTAAACAATAAATAATAACCCAATCAAGGATCACATGGTGTCCACTCCTCTTGTAAGTGATCCAGATTCCGCATGTAAACCAAATGAATCTATCACTAAACAAAAGGACGCCACTTCAAAATCAAAAGGTAAAGTGCCTTGTGTTAATATGGACGAACAATTTGCAAAGGTTACAATATAGTCTGGTTCAACAAAGTCTATTTCTGAACCAAGAAATACCAAACAAATTAACCAATCACGTGCTTCATGTTTAAGTCCAATAAACAAAAGGGAAAAGATGTTAACAATGTCCAAACAATGAATTTTGTTAAACAAGATAAGACATCTAAACAAGAAGTGTCAAAACCCAAATAGAATAAAGTCACTCGTGTGTCACATACCTCTCCACGCAAACAAGTAAATCGTCAAGTTGAAAGCAGATCATGCTACAACTGTGGAAAGTATGGGCATATAGCGTCTTATTGCCCTTATTATCAGACACCAAAGAAAAAGATTGAACTTTATGACACTAAGGCAAGCTCTTCCAAAAGAAGCTCCATGACTCCACCAAAAAGAGTTAGTGAACCTAAAGTTCAACCTATCAGCCAGTCGTCTGTTTATCACAAACAGGCCTTACACAAAGCTGGCTTATGGAAAGAAAAGTCTATGTCTGGAAATGAGGACAATAAGACAAATGATCTTCCCTCTCCCTCTAATGGACAATGAGTAGAATTTATGATGTGTGATGCCTCTGGGACACCCAAGCCGGTTAAGGCTTGGGTCCCTCACCTTAACTAATGTTTTCAATTGAATGTGCAGGGTGTTCACTATAGTACTGAAAGAAACACTTGGATTGTAGATAGCGGACATCAAGGCACATGATAGGAAACTGGGCACTCCTATCAAATGTCAAACAAATCAAAGGAGGTCATGTTTCTTTTTCTGGAAACAAGGAGGGAACTAGAAAGTTAAGTTTGACAAGGTAAACTATGTTCAACAACTTCAGAATAATCTACTTTCTGTTCCCAAATATGCGACGAAGGATTTAAGGTAGTTTTCGATAATAAGAAGTGCTATGTCTTGAAAGAGGACTATGTGATTCCGGAGGAACAAGTATTAATGTCAGCCTCAAGATATAATGACCTTTATGTCTTGGATCTACCGAAGACCTCCACAACTGATCATCAAGTTCAGTGCTTCTTGTCAAAAGCTATTAAGAAAGTATCTATCTCCTGGCATAGGAGAACGGGGCATATCAATCCAAGGAAGATGAACCACTTGATCCAGAATGATCTAGTGCGAGGAGTCAATGCCAAGAACTTCCAACTCCCGGATTTTTGTATCACCTACAAGAAAGGGAAACAGAGAATGAAGTCTCATAAGGCAAAGAAAGTTAATTCTATAGAACTGCCTTTGGTCCATTCAGTACAAGAAGCATTGCAGGAGACTTGTACTGCTATGTAGTTACAGATGACTACTCAAGATTCTATTGGGTGATGTTTCTGAAATCAAAATAAAAAACATTTGAGTCATTCAAAGAACTGTTAACTACACTGGAGTCTCTCTACAAGCTGAAGGTAAGACAAGTATGCTCAGACAATAGAACCGAGTTCAAGAACCAATGGATGGAGGCTTTCTACAAAGAAAAGGGAATTTTGCACCGGTTCACTTCCGCCTACACTCCACAGATGAATGGGGTTGTTGAGAGAAAGAATCGTAGCTTAATAGAGACAACACGCACAATGCTAGCACACTCGAAACTGCCTATCTAATTTTGGAATGAGGCAGTGGCCAACGCTTGTTACACATTAAATCGAGTTCTGGTGATAAAACGTCACAGGAAGACGTGTTACGAGTTACTTCAAAGACGTAAACCAAATCATGAATATCTCGAACCATTTGGAGCACCATGCATGTTGCTGAAGAAAACTCAGGATGGGAAGTTTAGCGAGAAGGCTGAAGAGAGCATCTTTCTAGGATACAACATACCGAATAAGAGAGTTTACAAAAACTCAACGGGTCAAGTAAAGGTGTGGTGTAACGTTAATGTTTAGAGATACACAACCCCTCTTGCTGGAGAAGGACCCGCTCTCTTTTTCGACTATAATGGATTCTTCAAGTCCTTCAACATCCCTCTCTCCATGTCTGATGATGAGTTAGCAGCCAAAATGATGTATGATGTTCTAAACACACCATCACAGGAATCTACATCATCTGGATCACAAGGTAAATCACCAACCAACTCAGGGGGAGCACCCGAGGTAAGTGACTCTTCCTCTGACGATGAAGCCGTGGAGAACAATTAGGAAACTCATGAGCAACAGGTTCCTCCTACTGCAAGTCCACAAGCATCTAACATTGATGCCTCTGAGTCTTCAGAACCTCACACTCCTACTGCCTCAGATACTGAACCAAATGTTCATAATCTTGATTCTGAGGTAGCTATTCCCACCACTCCTGGATCATGCCTAAACATCTATCATCCTCTGTACAATGTCATTAGGGATGTCAGATCAGGAGTTTAGACAAGAAATCAACTGTATTCAGCTGATTATGCCTCGATAATGGAGAAAGGGTACCTTCACGATGGTGCTTATCGTTGTTTTGTGTCTCAATTCGAGCCAAAATACGTTAGTGAAGCCCTAAATGATGAGGCATGGGTGAGTGCCATGCAAGAAGAACTTCTTCAGTTCAAGAAGTTAGGTGTATGGACACTAGTATATAGACCTAAAGGTGCTAAAGTAATTGGCACCAAGTGGGTCTCGAAATGTAAGAAAGATGACCAAGGTGTCATCATCAGGAACAAGGCTCGACTTATAGTTCAAGGATTTCGACAAGTCGAGGGAATTGATTACAATGAAGTATTTGCACTTGTGGTGAGAATGGAAGCAATCCGTATCTTCCTAGCCTATGCCTCTTACATGAAGATTAAAGTCTATCAATTGGATGTAAAGAGTGCATTTCTTCATGATGAAATCCGAGAAACAGTGTATGTTAGTCAACCCGAGGGATTTTAGGATCCATATCATCAGGACAGAGTTTACAAACTAGATAAGGCTCTCTACGGGCTTCACCAAGCCCCGAGAGCATGGTATGAAAAACTCTCAACTCACCTTGTGAAGCACGGATTTCATAGAGGTGTAATTGACTGTACATTGTTCGTCAAAGAGAAAGATGGTGATCTCCTGCTGGTTCAGATTTACATTGATGACATAATCTTCGGTTCCAAGAACGAAGAATTATGTAAAGAATTCGAAGCAGTGATGAAGGCAGAATTTGAATGAGTGCCATGGGAGAGATGAAGTTCTTTCTCGGGTTACATGTGGATCAAAAACCAAAGGGAATATTTCTACATCAGACCAAGTATGTAGGGGATATTCTTAGTCGGTTTGACATGGAGAATGCTTCTTCAGCTGGGACTCCACTTGCTACAAATCATGATGTAGCACCCGACGAGAATGGTGATCTGGTTGATGCCACCATGTACCGAGGAATGATTGGATCCCTCATGTACCTAACTGCCTCAAGACCTGATATTATGTATGTAACATGTCTTTGTTCAAGCTATCAGGCAAAACCAAAAGTTAACCATCTTATTGGGGTCAAAAGGATATTTCGTTATCAGAAGGGTACACCCACACTTGGATTGTGGTATCCTCATGATGATGACTTCGAGCTTACCTCGTACAGTGATTTGGATTATGGCGGCTGCAAGATGAACTACAAATCCACCTTAGCAGGTTGTCAATTCTTTAGGAGAAGATTAGTCACGTGGCAGTGTAAGAAGTAGACATCAGTTGTGTTGTCAACTTGTGAAGCTGAATATGTTGTTGAGGCAAGCTGCTGTTCTTAAATCATCTGGATTCAATAGCAGATGTGGGACTACGATTTGAAATTTTCTAGCACCCATATTTGTTGATAATTCTGCTGTAATAGCCATTACTAAAAATCCTGTCCAACATCCTAAGACCAAACCATCGGCTTAAAATATCACTTTATACGTGATTGTTTTGAAAATAATATAATCGATGTTGTAAAATTGCACTATCGTTTAAGGGTTTGAACACAATTACAACACAACAACACAATGAGGAGATTATCTAAACTCTAATCAACAGTAAACTGGGTTAACCAAAAGTGATACAAAGAACACAAGTAAAGCAGAGACAGAACAGGAGAATATGGTTTTCAAGGATGCAGTATATTGCTTTCTCAAGTTCTTTTACAAGTGTTACAAAGTATATTAAAGATACAAGAAACTTGAAATACTTATACTACAACCTACAGCCGGCTATACTATGAAAGCCAGCTGGATACAATTGACTAGACACTAACAAATCAATTGTAGAATCAAAAGGCATATCTGCCTTTTGACCTTGTGACTATGACATGCCATAGCTCACATCCTTATATATTACAAAAAGGATAAAGTACATAAGTGGAAAGTTTCAGACTCAAGACCTCAATGTACAGTTACCAAAAGCATGGACCTTTTCACCAACTCTTGTAAGTTGGTGACTTATCAGAGACGCGCGGAAAGGTGCTTTATGGAACAGTACATCAGATAAAGCATGTGTACTAAAAGTCTTCGAAGAAATCTGTCTTCATAGGGTGAAGCTTCGGAAGACTTTGTCTCTTGATGCTTCGGAAGACTTCATGTTTGGCTTCGGAAGATATTGGTCTTGACTTCGGAAGATTTTACACTTAGAATGTTTTCTAATGTATTGTGTAAAACTTCGGAAGCATTCTTCACTTCAGTACTTAGTGCATGTTGCTGAGACACTTTGGATGTTTTGGGTTGCATCAGACTTAAGGAATCCTTACAAACTCCCCCTAAGCTGATGCTACCAAAACACTTAGAAGATATTCAGATGTTGGTAGTCTTCAGTACAATCAAGACCATTCCTTTCTTCATTTGGTGGTCAGATCATCAAGACTCTCATAGTATCTTCTCATTTCAAAGAGATCATGCAGAGGTAAGTTGATTATGTCTTTCCAGGAGTAGACATTTTCAACACCTTGATCTCTGACAACATGCCATCTTTCTGGATTGGTAGAATAAGTCCAGGACAAGATAGGTGTCTCAGTTGCCAGAGGAGCCACTTGCATAGGAGTTGATTGGGCTGCCTCATCATGCACTTCCTCAGTTGATCTGATTCAGCCTGGGGTGTACAGGTAGATGACTTTGACTTATTCTTTTTAGTCTTGGTTTAGAAGCCATTTTCTTCTTCCTCTTTAATGTCTTTAACTGAGAAGACTGGTCTGCAGCACACCATGTTGATCATCAGTGTCTTTCTCAGTTGGATGTTCCTCCCTCACAGGTTCAAAAGAGAGGGAGTTTGACCCTGTCTTGGATCAGAAGATGAATTTGCTAAGGCTCAGCTGGAGGTTCTGGTTCAGGTGTCTCTGGTTGTTCAAACTGACCTCCACTTCAGGTGGAACTTGACTTGGAAGAGAGTGAAGTCAATCAATTCACCACTTTTAATCTTCTGCTTGATCACCCTTATATGCTCATCCATTGTAGATAGAGACATGGGACCAAGTCTCCTTCCGGAGAATCCATATGACTTCAAGAAGCTCATCATTCTTTGTCTGTCAGCAGACTTCTTTGCATTCTTTTGAAGGATGGCTCTTGACTTTGCAGCTTCTTCCCTTAGCTTCCTTTTGGTTGTTTTTCTTTCTTTGATTAACTCAAGCTCAAGTTGCTTTAAGTACTTGACCTCAATGAAGTCATAGGACAGGGGAAGAAGTGCATTTGCCTGATAGAAGCCTGTGGCACTCAGGTAGTTTATCATTTTGATTCTATCCTCTTCTTTATCTACCTGAGGTTCTTGTGGAGCCACATCTTCCTGTGTAGGACTTTCTTGAACTGGAGAGAGAGTGGAGTATGCTTGTAAAGTCTTTTCTGTCTTTTCTCCTCTTTGAATTGGAGAAGTAACCTTGCATCCTCTTTCTCCTTTCTCTCTTGACACTTCCATGTCAGCTAGTTCATTCAACTCTTCTAAGGGGAGGGAGATGATTTCATCAACATCATAGTTCCTAGTCTGTAAATAGGTAATCCTGACTGCCCTTAACTCATCATCTTTAGTATTGGTCTGGGGGCAGCCCTGATTGCAGCTTGCATGAATTTAGATGACCCAGAAGAACTTTCTCCCCTTAGCCTCCTTTTCCTCTCTCTCTCTTCCTCCTCAATTTCCTCAGGAGTCATTATCCTTTTCCCTTTGTCACCAACAGACCTTTGACTCAGGGTGGATTGAGGCTTGGCCTCATTGCTTGGTGTAGCTTCCATGCTCTGGCCAGAGAGAGGCTGAGAAACACCTTCACCAGCAGGTGTCTCAGATGGAGTTTGGACCTCTGCAGCAGTTGTTGATGGTGAGACAAGGGTCTCAGGTTCTGCCACTGGGCCTTCAGCCAAGGTTTCCCCTAAAAACTACAATCTTAGGGTCCACCTCAACATCCAGTTGACCGATGACATTGCCTGATTGCCTAAGTCTCCTTCTTAGAGAGAACTCTGGCAAGGATCCTGTCTTGGATTCTTTGAGCCAGCCTGTCAGCTTGTCTAGATTTGCTTGGATTGACAAGTGGCATGTTGACTAAATCCAGTCCTTCATAGAAGCTCAGGCTTTGGAACTGAAAGACTTCTTGTTGGCCTTGAACTCTGTGAAGTATGAGGGCTCTTCTGTCATCATCATACCTCCATCTGATGATGTAGTTGCCAGTTCCTGTGGTGGAGATGAGACAGCCCTTGGTATACCTTCCTCAAAGAGACTCCTGATGATAGAGTCTATAGAGTCCACATTAATGTGAGTTTGAGGAAGTTGCTGAGAAGGCACAACAGCAAGTGAGGATGGTAGTCCTCTATGTCCATTCTCTTTGAAGAACTCCCAGGTTCTGTGGTTGTGATAACTTTCTCCCCCTTTTTGGTAGCATCACCCACTTGCATAGGTGAGCTGGAGGATAAATCAGTCACTTCCACAGGTGCTTGTGTTCCTGGTTGAGCTCTCCTTAAAGGTCTCTCAGCTAGTTTTTCCTTCAAATATGAAATCTGAAGTTGCTGATCATTGACCCTGTTTTGTAAGGTAGTCACCTGAGATTCCAAGTGACTGACCTTAGAGAATAATAGGTGCATGTTTTTGACAATTTCTGCACCTTTAGTCTCAAGTTCCCCTCATCTTCATCAGAAGAATCACTGGGGGATGAGATGATTGGACCAAATCCTCTCGCTCACCACCAGCTTGAGTTTCTTGCTGCTGGTTTTCCTCTGCTCACTGGCAGCCTCAGTTGAGATGCCAGAGGGCAGAGTTGCCATGGTTGAGGTCTGAATGATGTAATCACTTTCAAAAGTGAGAGCCTCTTCCATATGGACATCCGAACTAGTTCAGAAGTGTCCACCTCATTAATAGGTTTGATGTGGGATAGACTGAGGAAGTCAGGTACTCGTCTCTCTTTGAGTAGGGGATGAGAAGAGAGACTCATGGTACACACTAATCCTAAGTCTTCTCAGTATAGAAGGATAGGTTGGGATTGGTTGGTTAAGATCCAAAGGCTGGGGATGGTAGCTGTCCCCTGAAGTTGTTCACTTGAGTTTGAGACTCAGAGTGAAGGCTTAAGGCTGTTGGGCTAGTGAGCTCATCAGTGTGAGCATGAGGAACCTCATCACTGATTCTTGAAACAATGGGAGTGGTCTGCTCCTCAGGAGAAGTGGGAGCTCCAGTATCTACTTCTTCCTGTATTGGTGTATATGGGGCCTCCACAGACTGAATAGTCTGAGTAGGGTTTCGTTTTGATTTTCTTTGGTAGGTGATGGATTTGAGGTTGTGTAGAGGGTTGGAGAGCAGTAGGTGTGGGTTCAACACTAGCTTGGACTGCTAGCTTGTCACCTTGAGCAATGAGCTCTAACATTTTTGGGACTAGGGCTGTTTCTACCCCTAGAAGCCTACAGTTGGCTTCTTCATAATTTTAAAGATGCCGGGCTTCATCTGTCCCAATTTAAGAATATACTTGTTTCCCTCAACTGTGAGCCCAGTTCACAGTTGAGAATGTGTTGAACATATCTAGGAAACATGTAGTATTCTAAGGAGTCTAAGTTTGCAAGTAAATTAGTATAAACAAATTGGAATACCTGAACTTGACCCCCTGAATCATTCCATGCACTATAAAGGAGAGATCCTCAGGAATCTGGTCCCATCCACCATGCTTGTTTGATAAGCTGTGGATAACCATATGGAGCAGGTATTTCCACTGGGATGAGACCTTCCCTTTCCTGAAGGTCTTTACAGAGAAATCTCCTTCATAGCCCATCTGCTCGAAGGAATGATTAACCGCTTCCTTTAGGAAGAACACTTCACCTTCTTCATCATCCAGCTGAAGATGTCAGTTGATGATGGCCGGAGTGATGAAGATTGTTCTCCCCTGCACTGTGGCAGACAGTGCCTTCTCCCCATCCATAATGACCTCTTGGCAGGTCTTCCAGAATTCAAGCAAGTGATCCTCATATAGAGGAGGATCAATGGTTAGGGAGGTGAAGTAGTGAGACAAAGACAAGAAACGGCAAACCTCTGAGAAATAAGGATCTTTGTCAGAGCATAACAGAGCAACCTGATTGTGTTGTCTGTGTAGCTGCATGGCAAAGTTAGGATCATTTCTGTGAGCAGGGTCAGCCATTGTGAGGTAGCTCAAAGACGAAGAGATAAAAATGGAAAGAAATTTCAGAGAGAAAGCTTTGGGTTTTAGGTTTGGAAGAAAAGCAGATGATAGAAGAGGGGGAACCGTTGGGTTTATATGAGAGAGAAGGATTTCAGATAAAGTTTAATGAAAGAGGATAAACTTTGAAATCCGTATGTCGGTCCCACCTCTGAAAAAGTAGTTTACCTTTTTGCTCAAAAAGTAGTTTTCTTGGAATTCGAAAAGCTTCCGAAGGTAATTTGTCTTCGGAAGTTTTGATTGAAAAAGCTTCCGAAGCTAAAATGGCTTCGGAAGAATTTTCCTGAGAGTCTTGAAGATTTATGCTTCGGAAGAGAAATAAACTCTTGGATGCTTTGTATAAGAATGAACAAAGCTTCCGAAGGTTAATTTTGCTTCGGAAGGAAAAAGTCCTTCAAAATGAATAAGTGTCTAAGTTAAGAACTTTAAGCTTCGGAAGATAAATTTTGACTTCTTCCGATGGTAAAATCTCTTAGACAGTCATTTATTTTGAAGACATATTTTTCTTCCGAAGGTAAAACGTTATCTTCCAAAGTATCAGAAAATTTTCAAGAATCTAAGGAAAGTCTTCAAAAAAAAGAGTTTTACATTCAAAGAAAACATGAGCTTATGAAAGTGATGAACTAGACAACTTAGGGCACACATATTTTTTTAAGAAGAAATAATTAGAATTAGTTTTAAGAAAAAGTCTACTCAAAGTTAATCATCCCAATAGCTGATATCAGATACTTAAATCTCTGTTCATCAAAAGCTTTTGTGAACAGATCAGCATATTGTTCATCTGTGTGAACTTTGACTAGTTTAATTAATCCCTTTTTATAGTTATCTCTTATTAAATGATACCTGATGTTGATGTGTTTGGTCCTTGAGTGCTGCACAGGGTTCTTAGTGATAGAGATAGCACTATTGTTGTCTATGTGGATAGGAGTCTCTTTGAAGTTAAATCCATAGTCTAGCATCTGATTTTGAATCCATAGCACTTGAGCACAGCAGCTTGCAGCAGCAATGTATTCAGCCTCAGCAGTTGATGCAGACACACATGATTGTTTCTTGCATTGCCATGAGACAACCCTTCCACCAAGGAATTGACATCCCCCAGATGTAGACTTTGCAGTCATGTTGCAACCACCATAATCACTGTCTGTATAGGCATACAGATTGAAATTAGGATTCTTTGGATACCATAGACCAAGTGTTGAAGCACCTTTGAGGTATCTTAAAATCCTTTTCACAGTGATTAAGTGAGACATCTTAGGGTTTGCTTGATATCTTGCACAAATACATGTAGCAAACATGATATCAGGCCTGCTAGCTGTAAGATACATAAGAGACCCAATCATAGCCCTGTATAAGTACTCATCTACACACTCCCCCTCAAGATCTGGACCAAGGGAGTGATTTCTGGCTATGGGTGTCTTAGCAATCTTACAATCAGTCATGTTGAATCTCTTGAGTATATCTTGAACATACTTTGACTAACTTATGAAGATGCCATCTTCAACCTGCTTCACTTGAATTCCCAGAAAGAAGTTGAGTTCTCCCATTGAACTCATTTCAAATCTGTCTTTCATCAGCTTTTCAAAGTCTTTGCAGAGCTTTGAATTGGTTGAACCAAAGATGATGTCATCCACATATACTTGAACTAGCAGAATGTCTTTTCCTTGTCCTTTGATGAAGAGAGTTTCATCTATAGTACCTCTCCTGTATCCATGTTTACAGAGATACTCAGACAGTGTCTCATACCACTTCCTGGGTGCCTGATGCAGCCCATAAAGAGCTTTGTCAAGCTTGCAGACATAATCAGGATGATCAGGATCTACAAAACCAGGTGGTTGTTTGACATAACCTCATCATCAATCACTCCATATAAGAAAGCACACTTTACATCAAGTTGATAGACTTTGAAATTCTTGGATGCAGCAAATGCCAGGAATATCCTAACAGCTTCTAGTCTTGCTACAGGAGCAAAGACATCAGTGTAATCAATCTCTTCTTCTGTGTGTATCCTTGAACAACTAGTCTTGCCTTGTTCTTGATGATGATTCCTCTATCATCCTTCTTATTCCTAAAAACCCATTTGGTTCCAATGGTAGTCTTCCCGAGGAAGAGGACAAAGGTTCCAAACTTTCTTCCTTTTGAATTGAAGCAGCTCTTGTGCATAGCTTCAACCCAACTTCCATCCTTTAGAGCCTCCTCAACTTTCTTTGGCTCTAACTGGGATAGAAAACAAGAGTGAAGACAAACATTTGCTTCATGGGTTTGCCCTCTTGTCTTTACCCCGGAGATAACATCTCCAATGATGTTTGTGGTAGGATGAGACTTGTGGATCCTTAGCTGAGGGATCACAGCAAGTTGCTGAGATAGATCCAAATTTGAAATTTAGATCTGGTTTTGAAGATTGATCCTCCACATTATCACACTTATCAAGATTAACTTGATCCAATGAGTGTGGAACATCATTGATGTTGTCATCTATGGTATGGTTATTAGCATCAAGAAATTCTTGATCACTATCACCATCACCATTGTTGTCTTCTGCAATTGAGGTGTCTTTATCTGGTTGAGAAGCCTCTGAGCTGGAATTTGAAGGCATGCTAGATGTATCAGCTGGATTTGTCATTGTTGTGCTGATAGAAACCTCATTTGCTGAAGTAGTTTCAACTGGAGCTGAAGGTGTGTGAGTTGAAGGTCTTCCTAGCTCAAATCTTGGATCAGCATCACCTGTATTTAAATTTTCTGCAGATCCTGAAACATGCTCACAAGATTTATTAAAACAGTTGGTAACTAAATCAAGATCAAATAGCCAATCCAGACCAGAACCAGCCACACTGGTGTGTGCTCATTAGAAGTCACATTGGCTGACTCCTCAATAATTCTAGTTCTGAGATTGTATACTCTATAAGCTTTAGCTTGGGAAGAGTATCCAATGAAGTGTCCATCGTCTGATTTCTCAGCAAACTTGGCAACTTGATCTTTGGTATTCAAGATGGTGCAGGGACATCCAAATGACCTGAGAAAACCAATGAAAGGTTTCCTCTTGTGCCAAAGTTCATAGGGAGTCTTACCATGTGTATTAACTACTAAAACTCTGTTTTGCACATAGCAAGCAGTATTAACTGCCTCTGCCCAGAAGGTGATAGGCAGTTTAGAGTCAAACAACATAGTTCTTGCAGCTTCAATAAGTGTCCTGTTTCTCCTCTCAGCAACTCCGTTTTGCTGAGGAGTCCTGGGAGCACTGTATTGTCTTGTAATACCCTTTTCATCACAAATGTATCAAGGATTTGGTTCTTGAATTCAGTTCCTTGATCACATCTTATGGTTTTGACCTTGTGATCACATTGATTCTCAATCTTTAAGATGAAACTCTTTAGAATCTCAGGAGTCTCATCTTTAGTTCTAAGGAAGAAGACCCAAGTGAATCTTGTAAAATCATCTGTGATCACTAGACAGTATAAGGTCCTTCCTAAACTCATTACACTGGTGGGGCCAAAGAGATCCATATGTAACAAGTGTAGGGGTGTAGGGATGGAGTTTATTTCCTTAGGCTTATGGGATGCCTTATGTTGCTTCCCTTTCAGGCATGCAACACAATGATCATCACTTGTAAACTCTTTCTTTGGCATTCCAGTTACCAGATCATGCTTAATCAATTTATTCATGTTTTTAAAGTTTACATGGCACATTCTTTTATGCCATAGGAAAGACTCATCACTATTGGCTTTAGATAGAAAGCATGAAACTTCTCCAGAGGGAGATGTTTCTTGCAAATCCATCTTGTACATGTTCCCTTTCCTAGGGGCTCTGAGCAGGATGTGCTCATGAGGAATGACCACACCAGGCTTGAGAACAATGCACTCATGCTCAGTAAAGAGCATGTTATGTCTTTGATCACAAAATTAGGATACACTCAGAAGATTGTACCCAAGCTCCTTAACAAAGTTTACCTTTTCAATGCTGAGCTTACCATTTGTGACCTTGCCCCTTCCAGAAATGTAACCACCTTCATCTCCTCCAAAAGCAACTGGTCCTCCATCAATTCTCTCAAATTATGGAGTAGAGACCTATTGCCTGTCATGTGCCTGGAACAGCCACTGTCAATTATCCAGACGTTTTCGTTTGTCTTGAGCTGTTCCTACATAAAGAAAATGATTAGTTACATTTGGAAACCCAAGCCGTACTTGTCTTGGGCTCAGTAAGTGTAATAGAAGGTAATGCAACAGTAATAGATCCTATGGTTGTACTGTGAGGATCTTCAGCTATTGTTGATGGAGAAATTTCAGTCATTTGGTCTTTCTTAGACTTCCACACCACGTTTGGACTCTTGGACTTGACCTTCAAAACCTTTGAAGCTTTTGGAACTTCACAGGTTTTGATGACTGAACCCTCGGAAGATTCTGCAATCATTGCAGCAGACTTCAGTGCTTCGGAAGAACTCCTTTCTTCCGAGACCAATTTTACTTCCGAAGGTAATTTTCCATTTACCTTCTTCTTTGATTTGGAGCTTCCGAAGGAAACAGACTTTCCTTCCGAAGCTTGAGACTTCTTGAGATTCTTTGAAGTCTTTGTATTGGTCATGTGGATGGTACTTCTAGGATTGTATGGGCAATCCTTAGCAATGTGAGAAGTATTTTCACACATGACACATAACATTTTCTTCTTCAAAAGAGTCTCCTTTTGAGAGCAAGACTGGCTTTGGTCACATCCCTTCTCCACCTTCATCTTGGTAGATGCTGAGACAGTTCTTTTGGGCTGTGAACTGTTCTTGGAGTTTGATGGTCCAGGCTGTGTAGCAGTGGTACACAGCAGCTCAGTCTTCTTCTTTGCTCTGAGATGATTTGAACATGAACCAGGACCCTTAGATGAGGAGTCTTGGTTGATGTCTTCAGTCCTTACTACTTTGAAACCTACAGAGATAAAAACTTGTTTCTGCTTAGCATCAAAAGTAGCCTTGATTTCTTGAGCCTTCTTTGCTTTCCTTTTGCTCTTCCTGATCAAGTTCTTTCTTTTGGACTTGGTCATCACAGATGATTTCTTCTCCTCAGAAGGATAGTGGCCCTTGGAAGAATCCTCTTCTTCACTCTTCTCAGAGGAATTCTTCACTATCACTTCTTCATCATCCTCACTTATAGGATCTATGAGAGGAAGCTCATCTTCACAAGTTCCACACCTAGGATATCTTACAGACAAGATTGTGTGTGGAGGAGCTATCTCATTTGATCCTAGTCCCTGTCTATTTTGATAGCACACTTTGTTGTGCAGGGATGAGGATATCATGTTTTTGAAGGTCTCTTCTTCAAGAACACTTTTCTCTGCCTTGGCTTTGCTGATCACAAGCTCAGCCTGGCACTCAGTCAATTTAGTTATGAGATCTTGGATCTGAGTTCTAAAATCTGTATGTTCATGTTTTAGTACTGAAATGGTTTTCTCCAAATCTTCTATTTTTAACTTGTAATCATTTTCAGACTTTCTAAAATTAGATTTTAATATGTTTAATGACTCAATATCGGATCTCATCTCTAAGTTGTAGGACCTGTATCTATTCACTTTAGCAGTGCATTCAGGAGTACAGAGATGTTCCAATACCTTGGCTTCATCATGGTCAGCCATCAGTGCTTGGTTTGGAGAAGCATCTTCCACCTGAAAACTCCAGTCAAAGCCTCCTTCTTCAACAGCAACAGCAGCATGTTGCTTAGGCTTCTCAGACTGAGGAGCTTTGTCAGTGTAGTTTGGTCTGGGTGGTGTTTGGCCCCCATTTGCTTTAGGTGCCTTACACTCCCTAGCAAAGTGACCCATAAGGTTACAGTTATAACACTTAACTTTGCTTTTATCCAGCCCAAACATTCCACTGGTAGCATTGCTTGGAAATCTTCTTCCTGTTCTCTTGTAGAACTTCTTGGCTCTGTGAGTGAGGAGAGCCATCTGCTGAACTATCTCCATATATTCCAGGTCATCTGGATGAATACAGTCCAGGTCTTCAAGAGTGAAGAGATAATTCCCACAGCTTTCATCAGTAGACATAAAGGCTTGAGAAGAACTTGTCTCTTGGAATGGACTTCCTTGAGTAAAGTTTTCCCTTGGTGTCTCCGAGAAGGTGATGAAAGGACCCTTTTGTGAGTTTTCAGGGTAGCATAAGAGATGATGTTGGGGTTCCATGCTGTCCCTTTCAACCACATGAAGGGCTGAACCCATTTGATTGTTGGAGTTGCCAGATGAACCTTGTATGTTCATCTCCATCTGGTATCCACTGAGAATCCCATATGACTCTGTCAGAGTAAGAGTTTTAAGATTCTCAGTCCTCTTGATCACCACACAATAGTGTGTCCATTGCCTAGGAAGTGAGGACATGAACTTCCTTACAACGTCTCTGTCTCAAGAGGAACTCCTCCATCCACTAGGGTATCCACAATCTCAACATACCTGAAGTATTGTTGGGTCATGGTTTCACCTGCTTTAAAGGTGAAATTTTCAAACTGCTGCTTCAGAAGATCTTTCTTGTTCTCCTTGGCTTCAGAGGAGCCTTCATACTTCAGCTTCAGTGCATCCCACAGCTGTTTAGCTGTTTTGCATATCTTAAAACCTCTGTATACAGAGTTTGGGAGAGCAGTCTAAAGAGCAGTCATGGCCTTCCTGTCAATCTCTACTCTTTTTCTATCTTCATCAGAGTACTTGGCCATATCTTTAGGAATCATACCAGCACCAGTAGCAGAGGGGGTGCTGGGTATGAAAGGTCCATTTTCAACAGATTCCCACATTCTTGAGTCAAGAGACCTGATGAAGCCTTCCATCCTCATGCACCAGGTGTCAAAATCATCAAGAGTGATCAGTGGGGATTTGTTCATGGTTCCAGTCTCCATATCAGTCTTTGAGATGGAAGCCATTTGAAGAGTTTAGTTTTTGTGTGTGTGAGGGATCTTAAGATTGTTAGATCTTATATCAAGAGCCTGAAAGCTCTGATACCAATTGCAGGATCGTTTAAGGGTTTGAACACAATTACAACACAACAACACAATGAGGAGATTATCTAAACTCTAATCAAACAGTAAACTGGGTTAACCAAAAGTGATACAAAGAACACAAGTAAAGCAAGAGACAGAACAGGAGAATATGGTTTTCAAGGATGCAGTATATTGCTTTCTCAAGTTCTTTTACAAATGTTACAAAGTATATTAAAGATACAAGAAACTTGAAATACTTATACTACAACCTACAGCCGGCTATATACTATGAAAGCCAGCTGGATACAATTGACTAGACACTAACAAAATCATTTGTAGAATCAAAAGGCATATCTGCCTTTTGACCTTGTGACTATGACATGCCATAGCTCACATCCTTATACATTACAAAAAGGATAAAGTACATAAAGTGGAAAGTTTTAGACTCAAGACCTCAATGTACAGTTACCAAAAGCATGGACCTTTTCACCCACTCTTGTAAGTTGGTGACTTATCAGAGACGCAGCGGAAAAGGTGCTTTATGGAACAGTACATCAGATAAAGCATGTGTACTAAAAGTCTTCGGAAGAAATCTGTCTTCATAGGGTGAAGCTTCGGAAGACTTTGTCTCTTGAAGCTTCGGAATACTTCATGTTTGGCTTCGGAAGATATTGGTCTTGACTTCGGAAGATTTTACACTTAGAATGTTTTCTAATGTATTGTGTAAAACTTCCGAAGCATTCTTCACTTCAGTACTTAGTGCATGTTGCTGAGACACTTTGAATGTTTTGGGTTGCATCAGACTTAATGAATCCTTACAAAAATAAATACATATTTTCAACACGCTGGCCTCTATACAAAAACTTTTGATAAACCATGTTTTCTATATTTGTTAGAGGTCAACGGTGTTAAAAAGAAATGTGATGTAATTCCAGATGATGAATAGGTCTAGTCCGATGCGTCAAGTCTTTTTTCCTTTATTTTCTTTTATTCTAGTTTATCTTATTTAATTTATTTTATTGATTTCAATTCTTCGCCTATTAAAATTCTAAAAACGCAACTCCCTTACGGTTTTAGAATTTTAGGGGGAGAACAGGTTAATTTGGTATTAAAAAATGAGGAAGGAGGACAGGCAAGCTAATAGAAATGAGATCGTATCTGAGATGTCGATTCAGCGACTATGGAAAATGATACTACAGAGGAACAAAACATTTGGGACTTTAAAAGATTTAAATTGAATTAGATGCGAAATTCAAAGTATAAGTATGGGCAGTCTAAGCGAAAATAAAAGGAAAAATGATAGTAAAACTAGCTACTACTAAGGTAACATGGAAAAAGTAGTCTTAGAGATTGCTAGACCATCAGATGATATGTCGGTAGATTCAACACAATAGATAAGTAGACCTCCTTGGTGATCTCAAGATCAAACTAAGTTGTTCAACAAGCTGTGGGTCATCATCTTATCCTTGGTTAACACAATCAACAGAGTTCCAATAAGGGGTGAAGAGCAAAATAAACGCCACAAATGTGTGCGGATGACCAAAATATGAGCAAAGCACATGATGAAAAATGCAAAAAGCAATCAAACTGATAACTGATGTTGTTGGTGCGATCCGTGCAACAAAATAAATTGCTCAATCAAGAAGATAGTTTATGTGCCTCTCAGCTGTGCAGTGGCACTGACCTGAGGATAAGCATAACCTACATATTCTAGAATTCATTATTGTTTGCCGCCTCTCTGCTGTGCGGTGGCACTGACCTGAGGCTTGGCTTCTCTTTGAAAGCTCTAAGAATAGTGTCTTCTTGTCAAAATACCCGTATACCGCTCAAAATCTCCTAAGGAATGTTGATTACCATATAAGCGTGGGATCCACAAATGCTTGTTGAAATAATTAAACCTTAAACTATCACCAATCTGTGTCAAAAGTTTGTGTTTGGATTTTAGTGGACAAGTATATTGCCAACCATCGTGGCAACAATTTTTAAAAGTCCAAATCAATGTCTACGTCTTATATTACCAGTATGATTTCCTTATTTTGCTAGTGACTCTCGACAAAAACAAGAATCTAGCATCAAATGTTTTTAGTAACACGTCCTGAATGATTTGATTACCTGTATGATTCCATAATGAATCATGTCTCTTATGGTCAAAATAACTTGAAGCCGCCAGTTCAAGAAATAAATCTGTTAGATTTCAATCTTAGGATTTCCACCTCACACAAAATCACTAAAATATGTCTTATTTCTAGTAGTTTCTTTTGTTTAAGTTTGTCAATTTAGTTTATATGTCGGACTATGTTATGGAATTCAATTTGGGATTCAATCACTTAAAAGGGTGACGTCTGAGGTGACCAAACGTGCTTTAAATGTTAAATGGGTCACGTCTGAGGTGACAAAATGTGTGTGTTTAAAAGGATCACGACTGAGGTGATCAAAAAGTTTTCAAAGTTAATATGATCATGTCTGAGATGATCAAATACTCGTAATGTTTAATCAACTGTTAAATGGGGTTAAATGTCAAATGGTCATAAAGTCAAAACCATAAGTATGATCCATTCGTACGACTGGACCATGAGTGTGGACCAAGTGTCCGATTGGACCATACTTATGAACTAGACAACCAAATGAAGCATCAGTATGAACCATTCACACAAATGGCTTACAAGATTGAGCCAGTCGTCTGAATGGAGTTGTGCGAATGAGTCAGTCACCCGACTGAAACCCAGTCGGCCAACTGAATGTAATCGACTGAACCAATCGCACGACTGAGATCCAATCGCCCAAATGAAAAGATCGAATGGGTCCAATTGCCCAATTGAAATAAGATTCAGTATAAATAGGGCCATAGTCGACCGCATAAACTCATCACCCCCCATTCGCCCTAAAATCACACAGCCTACCGTTACTCTGCCAAAATTTTCTCTGACCGAATTTGACACCCTATTTCGATATTCTAATGATCTCTGGTGTTTATACATGTAAATTGTTGTGCTATCTCACCAAATTTCAGTCGATTTGATTCCAATATGACAACATTCGGCCCTAACAAGAACCGAGAGTTAAATTGGACAAATAACCTAACTAAACTAAGTAAAATGTTGAAATCAGAGTTATTAGGTGCTAAGTTAAGTGATTGTGGGTCTAATGAACCAAAACATGATGTCTAATTTTAAGATTTGGTCAACATTCAAATTTCATTCGAACAAACAGTGGGTCATGCGACTGGACACCCGGATGAACTACAATCGCACGACTGAGCTGGACAAATGACTCAATCGGCCGAGTGAATGATACGAATGAGCTCAGTCGGCCGACTGAACCAATCGCAGGCTCAGTCACCCGATTGAACTCAATCGCATGATTAGTCACCCGACTGTATCAAGTCGCATGTTAGGTCAAACGACTGAACTCAGTTGTATGGTTCAACCAGACTAATTTCAAACAGGTTAATTAGAAATGGTTTCTGTTAGGTGATGATCTAACTCGTATGCTCCTTGTGTTACAAATTGATGGCTCATTGGTGGACCATAAACCCCAAGCACACTATTTGTGCACATCTGGACGCCACAACTCGGAATGCTTCCGAGTTTGCTGGCAACATTGCTTTTCTGAAGAGGTCACAGATCCACAGAGCCATATCTACACCTTGTACTCCCTATAGGTCTATACAGCAGGCCTTCTAGGAGGGGGCATCGGTTGATCATTCACATGAGCCCTACAACATCTGGAGTACTATTTTTGGGATGGATATAGAGGTGACAGCTGTTGATATTCGTCGAGTAGTAGATCTAGGTGATGATGCAGATCACCCGACTAGACTACACTCACTAACAGTGAGAGGGTGTTTCCTTAGGATTAAGTACTCTGGGGACATAAATGCAGGTGTGCTCAATAAGAGCAACCTATGTCCCCGGTACAAGTACTTAGCATATGTGATACTTAAGTGCTTAGCTTCAAGGAGGGGTGGCTTTGATGATCTTTCAGACTAGATTCAGAATGCCTATGTGGCACTGGTGCTGAACCACCCCTTCAGCTTCTCGAGCATGATATTCTCATACCTGATTGAGAATCTGGAGGATAAAGGCAAAGAGGGTTTTTGCATGTACCCGAGGTTTCTCCAGATGATTATTGATGAGAAACTACCATCTTTGCCTAAGGAGAGCCAGGATGCGGTGTCACTAGAGGTGATGGATGACATGACACTAGGCCGCATGAAGCTCTACAGGGGAAAGCAGGTCAAACCCCCTGTTAAGAGACTGATCGGGCATCTGGCCCAGGAGGAGTACATGGCGCCTGCAAGGCAAAAGTGGCGCCACAAGGAGAGTGATTCAGATGTTGAGCAGATTTGTGACATCCGTCACCTTAAGGTTCGTCGAATGACATAATTAAGCATAGAATTATTTTAATTATTCTTCTTCTTCTTCATGAACTCCTGCTTTAAGGAATCATGTCTGCTTTATTACCCTTGTGCCTGTACTTCCTCCGTGAACTTGTGCTAAGCATAAACCTTTTATAAATTTCATCACCATTATTACCAAATGTATCATTTTTAATTATAACCATTGTCATTAATAAAACCATTTTAAGCTGTAATTACCATTAAACACGCTTTTAACCTTAATACAACGAACATTTTAAAGTCGTTTTCGACTGAAGCAAACTTTGGAAACTCGGGGGCTAAGTGCAGGGACTAAAATTGACATTTTGCAAACCTGGGATGGGTATAAAAACCCCATTCCCAGCCATTTTCTTCATTCACTCCATTTCTTTTTCATCATCTTCTTCTCTACTTCACATCTTCCTCTTAGCACCAAAAACGCCCCGTTTGGTCACATTTTCATCGTCTAGACTTCACCTACAACTTATTCTACTCCATCCTTGTAGGTAGACGACCTTGGTTGTCCATTTCTTGTTTGTTTTACTGCTTTCCATTTCTAGGGTTTTGGGTGTTCGGGTCAACTCGAACACAAGAGGTTGTGTGGGTGCGTGTGATTACTTTCTGCGTGTGTTTCTTGTTTGTGTGTGTGGTATGACTGAACGCCAATCATACGAATGAAGGTTCAATCACGCCAATGAAGCTGATTTGTATGATTGAAGGTTGATTCGTACGAATGGAGGGTTGAGTCGAGCGTCTGGTCCTGCTGTGTGACTGATGATGTTGAGTGTGAATTTTCTCTTGAACGTTTGATGATGATAAGGTAACATCAGTAAAAGTGTCATTGCTTGACCACAAAGATTAAAGTCAACGCTATCAACATGCACATACTATTTCAATTGAAATCAACCTAACATTTTACAAGTATCGGCAACCCATTTGGAACTACAAATACTTAACAAGTGCTATCTTTCATAACAATGAGATCTTTACACGGATGTCATAAACAATGACGACTACTTTTAGTACTTGGATCTACATAAGATCTGATACGTGTGTCCGCTTGTGTGTGTGCTACCCATGACCGAACCGATACAACCGGAACCGACCAAACATTACTATACGCTTTATACACGTCATTAATGCTTAACAATAACTGTCAATAGGTGTTCGACTTTTCATTGCATTCAACTGTTGGGAATCTTGATCATTCATACTTACCACTTAACATGTGAGTTTCATGGCCCCTTTTTATGCTTGTACTACTTTACAAACATTTACAAACATGGGGGAAAAGTATGCTCGCCCGTTTTCTATGTTGTACAACATACATACAATTTACATACTTGGAATCAACGTGCTACTGTTTTGTGGGTACTTATCTTATACATGCTTGAGCCTGCTTTGTGGTTCTTTCTTACAACCATTTAATTCCAGTGTGGGAACCGACGGATATGTATTGGTAGTACTACTGGGTTGACACCCCCACCCTCGTGTTGGTATACTAGTTAGTACCAACAAATGCCAGGAACGGGCCTTGGGTGAATATATTCCGACAAGATTCTTTGTGTACGTCGTTAGGTTTGGTTGTAAAGCTCTTGTCATGTGATTTTGCTTGCTTATAACTGTATGCACGGTATTCTGCAACAACTTTATACAACATCATTACTTATTTACTTTAAAACCTGCGAGCTCACCAACAATTTTGCTGACCATTTTGAGCATATCTTTTCAGGTGATCATGCTAGCTGAGGTTCTAGGTGTGCTGCCTTAGTGGAGACCCTAGGATGCATTTCCGGGCTAAACTTGTCATTTTGAAAACAATTGTTGTATCTGTTTCAAACAACATTACACTTTGTAACTTGTTCCCGGGTTGTGTGAATTGCATACAATGTTATTATTGATGTTTATCTTATATCATATTTATGCTTATGGATATGTTGTCGTGAATACTGACTAAGCACGACACAAGTCCCCTTGTTGTCAGGTGTTGTCATGACATGCTTGTCATCATTATTATTATTGCATCTCTATCGCTTACCATGTGTTATGACGATTCCTGTCTCGTTACATCCTCGTGTTTCCGCTCTTAGCGGGGGTGTGACAGACTGGTATCAGAGCCATTGGTTATAGAGAATTAGGCAATACACTTGACTAGACTATAACGTAGGAACCTTCATGTAGATTTGCATGCCAGGGCTGTGTGCATTTTATATCTTATACGTGTTCCTCATTACTTGTTTGGTTATCTATCTGTTTCATGATCATTTCACCCTGTGAGGGTGCCCTTGTGCTCACTCATTACGGGATGCTTGTATTGGATCTTCCGTTTCCCTCTGCGCACCGAGTTGTTTTATCAATCCGGTTATTGAACCCAAAGAGGTCTTCATAGATCATGCTCTTGCGTTTGACCTTAGACACTGGGATTTACCCCGAGGAGGTTATGTTTGAGACCTCGAGAGAGGAGGAAATAGACAACCTCCGCTAGACTAAACTTGATTTCATGCATGGATATGCCATTATTATGATGGACTACTGTTTGGACATTACTTATACATGGTGTGAGAATTTCATGATTTGTAAGCGATGTGTGACAACCATAAGTATGGCATTAACCCGGAAAGTTAGGCCTTAATGTGACATGGATAATGTGTCATGCAATGGTTAAAACTTATGCGTTTACTATTCTTATGATTAGAACATGCCGCCTCGAAGAGTTACCCGCATCAATAGTGGCGGAAGTGAAGCTCCGAGAGGCAGAGGCAGAGGCAGAGGTAGAGCACAGAGAACAAGTGATGGTCCTACCAATGTCACTCCGGGAACAGGAAACGCTGATATGGTAGCCTGAATCGCTCAACAGCTGGCCACACTGATTCTGGCCTCTCTACTATCGTGGCCCAAGTGAGCGATGCTCTTCAGAATTCTCACCCCCACGGGGACGATGGCAATGGTAATGAGGATAACGGGAACCCGACTGGGAACGAAAGCAATCAGGAGACCGGAAATGGTGGTACAGCCAGTAACAAAACTGGAATTGTTAATGAGACGGGGGTTGTGAATGCTAGACGGGGATGTTCATACAAGGAATTTGTGGCTTATAAACTAAGAGAGTTTGATGGCAAAGATGGAGCCATAGCCCTGACCAGATGGCTTGAAAAGATGGAGGCCGTGATCGACATCAGCGAATGCCTCGAAAGTCCAAGGATTAAGTATGCCACGTGCTCATTACAGGGCAAGGCACTAACATGGTGGAACACTAAAATTCAGGCTAGGGAAGAGAATCGGCGATGCAAATGTCGTGGGATGAGTTCAAAGCCCTAATCACCGAGGAGTACTGTCCTCTTAACGAGATACAAAAACTTGAGCATGAGTTCTGGAATCATGCTATGGTGGGGGCTGGGCACGCAGCTTACACTGATCGTTTTCACGAGCTAGCAAGATTGGTTCCGCATCTGGTCACCCCGGAATAAAAAAGGATAGAGAGGTATATTGGGGACTTGCGCCTCAAATCCGGGAAATGGTAACCGCAGATGCTCCTCCTACTATTCAGAGCGCAATTCTGAAGGCTGGCGCTCTAACTGACGAGATGGTGAGAACAGGAGTATTGGGTAGGGGAGCAGAGAAAAGGAAAGAAGTTGGGGAAACGAGCCGGTCGAGTGCCGGGAAATTCGAGAAAACGGCCAAGACAACCAGAAATTTTGTAGTCGTGCCCCAGGCCAGGCGAGAGTATGTGGGTCCACACCCCAGATGTGATAGGTGCAACTTTCATCACTCCCCAGCTATGTCGTGCCGGGTGTGTGCTAAGTGTAGACGCCCGGGGCATTTAGCAAGAGACTGCAGAACAACGCCGAATATGGTCGCACCAGTCAACGCGGTTAACCCCGCTGGGAACGCCAGGGGCTGTTATGAGTGTGGAAGCCCTGATCACTACAGAAATATGTGCCCCAAATTGAATCGGGCACCGGGCCAACAAGGGAACAACCAGCATCAGACGATGGCCATAGCTGGAAATCAAGGCCGGGAAATCAAGGGAATACGGCTCGGCGACACGCTTTTGTCATTGGAGCCAATGATGCCCGTCAGGACCCAAATGTTGTCACGGGTACGCACTTACTCAATAATCACTTTGCATCTATATTGTTTGATACTGGGGCAGACAATAGCTTTATATCTTATGAGTTTGTGCAATTGTTTGATTTGAGTCCTAGTAGGCTAGAAACTAGCTACTCTGTAGAAATGGCTAATGGTAGGGTTGTTCAGGCTGACGAGATTATTAGAAAGTGCTCATTGATATTGGAGGACCATGCCTTCGATATAGACTTGATACCCATTGAGTTAGGAAGTTTTGACGTGATTGTGGGAATGGATTGGTTGTCGAAACACGGAGCTGAGATTGTCTGTCGGGACAAAGTAGTACAAATCCCCATGCCAAACGGGGAGGCACTCAGAATTCAAGGAGAAAGACCGGGGAGAAACTTAAAGCTTATTTCCTGCATGAAAGCACGCCATAGTTTACGAAAATAGTGCTACGCTTTCCTGGCTCATGTGGTAGAAAAGAAGGAAGAGGAGCAGAAATTGGTAGATATCCCTGTGGTATGGGATTACTCAGATGTATTTCCTGATGACTTGTCTGGTTTGCCTCCTCCACGGCAGGTGGAATTTCGTATTGAGTTGATTCTTGGAGCTACACTGGTAGCAAAGACACCGTATCAGTTGGCACCATCTGAAATGCAAGAGTTATCTAGCCAGTTACAGGAACTACTGGAGAAGGGTTTTATTCGGCCGAGACACTCGCCTTGGGGAGCACCGGTGTTATTTGTCAAGAAGAAGGATGGGTCGTCCCGTATGTGCATCGACTACCGTGAATTGAACAAATTAACTGTGAAGAATCGATATCCTCTCCCCAGGATCAACAACCTGTTTGATCAGTTACAAGGAGCTTCGTATTTTTCCAAGATCGACCTTCGATCTGGATATCATCAACTAAGGGTTTTCGAAGAGGACGTACCGAAGACAGCGTTTAGAACTCGTTATGGGCACTATGAGTTCTTGGTCATGCCGTTCGGATTGACTAATGCACCAGTTGTGTTTATGGACCTAATGAATCGGGTGTGCAAACCTTACTTGGATAAGTTTGTGATCGTATTCATAGACGACATACTTATCTATTCTCGATCGAAAGAGGATCATGAAGAACACCTTCGGGCAATACTGGAATGGTTAAGGGAAGAGAAACTTTTCGCCAAGTAGTCGAAGTGTGAATTCTGGCTGCGAGAGGTGAAGTTTTTGGGTCATGTGGTTAACAAGGACGGGATTCATGTAGATCCCGGCAAGATTAAAGCGGTAAAGAAATGGGATACACCACAGACACCTTCAGAGATTCGACAATTCTTAGGATTGGCCGGATACTATCGTCATTTCATTGCGAACTTTTCAAAGATCGCTCAACCGTTAACACTGTTGACCCAGAAGGACAAGAAGTTTGATTGGGGACATGCACAAGAACAAGCATTCTAAACGCTAAAAGATAAGTTGTGTAATGCACCGATATTGTCCCTCCCAGATGGAACTGATGATTTTGTGGTATACTGTGATGCTTCACATCAAGGGTTGGGATGTGTACTAATGCAGAAAGATAAGGTGATTGCCTACGCTTCGCGACAACTTAAGGTGGACGAGAAGAACTACACAACTCATGATCTTGAGTTGGGCGCTATAGTATTCGCACTCAAAATATGGAGGCATTACCTGTATGGAACCAAATGCATCATCTACACATATCATAAAAGCCTTCAACATATCTTGGATCAGAAGGAACTCAATATACGACAGCGACGCTGGGTAGAGCTTCTTAGCGACTACGATTGTGAAATCTGGTATCATCCGGGGAAAGCTAATGTGGTGGCTCATGCTCTAAGCCGCAAAGAACACGTGAAACCACTACGTGCTCGAGCTTTGAGATTGACCATTCAAGCAAATTTGAAAGCTCAGATCCAAATTGCACAAAGTGAGGCGTTGAAAGAAGAAAACCTTGCAGGAGAAGAATTCCGAGGGTTGGATAAACAACTGATGTGCAAGGACGACGGTGTACAGTACTTCGTGGACCGTATATGGGTACCCAAGTGGGGAGGTGTACGTACATTGGTCATGGATGAAGCTCACAAGACGCGATATTCTATTCATCCTGACGCAGACAAGATGTACCACGATCTCAAAGATCTGTACTGGTGGTCAGGCATGAAGAAAGACATTGCCATGTATGTCAGCAGATGCTTGACATGCTCGAAAGTTAAAGCTGAACATCAGAAACCATCAGGACTGTTACAGCAACCTGAGATTCCCAAATGGAAATGGGAGAACATAGCCATGGATTTCATTACCAAACTCCCTCGAGCGAGCAACGGGCATGACTCGATATGGGTCGTAGTGGATCGAATGACGAAATAAGCACATTTCTTGCCAATCCGAGAATACTACAAAATGGACAAGTTGGAGAGAATGTACATAAAAGAGGTCGTGACAGACACGGAGTGCCGGTGTCAATCATATCCGACCGTGACGGCCGATTCACTTCACGATTTTGGCAAACACTACAGAAAGCGATGGGCACTCGATTAGACATGAGTACCGCCTATCACCCTCAAACAGATGGCCAAAGTGAGCAAACCATACAAACACTGGAAGACATGCTGAGAGCGTGTGTAATCGACTTTGGTGGTAGTTAGGACACCCATTTGCCATTGTTTGAGTTCTCTTACAATAATAGCTACCATGGCAGCATTGGGTGTGCTCCGTTTGAAGCGTTGTACGGAAGGAAGTGTAGATCACCCATTTGTTGGGCCGAGATTGGTGAAAGTCAGTTAACAGGACCAGAGATCATTCAGGAAACAACCGACAAGATCTTCCAAATCAAAGATAGACTGAAGGCCGCTAGAGATCGCCAAAAGAGCTATGCCGACAATCGTCGGAAGCCTCTAGAATTCAACGTTGGGGACCAAGTGTTACTCAAAGTCTCTCCTTGGAAAGGAGTTGTTCGGTTTGGAAAGAAAGGGAAATTAGCCCCAAGATATGTTGGACCATTCGAGATTACAAAAAGAATTGGTCCAGTGGCTTACCGATTAAGGTTACCACAAGAACTCAACGGTGTGCATGATACTTTCCATGTGTCGAACCTCAAGAAGTGTTTGGCTGACGAATCACTTCACGTAACAATTGAGGATATCAAAATCGACGAAAAGCTTCATTTTATTGAGGAACCCGTTGAGATCATGGATCATAAGGTCAAACAGTTGAAGCGCAGTAGAATACCAATTGTTCGCGTAAGGTGGAATTCAAAGCGAGGGCCAGAGTTTACATGGGAACGGGAAGATCAAATGAAACTCAAATACCCACACCTATTCATGGATGATACTCTTGGACCTAACTCCAACTGAATTTCGAGATGAAATTCTCTCAACTGGGGGATACTGTGACATCCGTCACCTTAAGGTCCGTCGAACGACATAATTAAGCATAGAATTATTTTAATTATTCTTCCTCTTCTTCATGAACCCCTGCTTTAAGGAATCAAGTCTGCTTTATTACCCTTGTGCATGTACTTCCTCCGTGAACTTGTGCTAAGCATAAACCTTTTATAAATTTCATCACCATTATCACCAAATGTATCATTTTTAATTATAACCATTGTCATTAATAAAACCATTTTAAGCTATCAATTACCATTAAACACGCTTTTAACCTTAATACAACGAATATTTTAAAGTCGTTTTCAACTGAAGCAAACTTTGGAAACTCGGGGGCTAAGTGCAGGGACTAAAATTGACATTTTGCAAATCTAGGATGGGTATAAAAACCCCATTCCCAGCCATTTTCTTCATTCTCTCCATTTCTTCTTCATCATCTTCTTCTCCACTTCACATCTTCCTCTTAGCACCAAAAACACCCCGTTTGGTCATGTGTTCATCGTCTAGACTTTACTTACAACTTAGTCTACTCCATCCTTGCAGGTAGACGACCTTGGTTGTCCATTTCTTGCTCGTTTTACTGCTGTCCATTTCTAGGGTTCGGGTGTTCGGGTGTTTGGGTCAACTCGAACACAAGAGGTTGTGTGGGTGCGTGTGATGACTTTCTGCGTGTGCTTCTTGTTCATGTGTGTTTGTTGTGTGATTCTGGAAGTCTTTGTTGTGTAAAACCCGTGCTTGGGGCAGCCGAAGGCTGCTCTGCACTTCAGCAGTCGCAAACCTGCAGTTCAGGTGACTGGGTCTGTCATGCGATTGAGCCATGCGACTGGGTGAGTCGTGCGACTGAGTCATGCGATTGTGTCTTTCGGGCGACTGAATCATGCGACTGAGTTGTGCGATCGAATGAATGTTCATGCGATTGAGTCAATGTGGATGAGTGTGTGTGCGATTGAGTCAATGCGGGTGAATGAATGCATGCAACTGTGCGTGTATCGCACGACTGAAGGCCAATCGTACGAATGAAGGTTCAGTCGTACGAATGAAGCTGGTTCGTACGAATGAATGTTGATTCGTGCGTATGGAGGTTAAGTCGTGCGATTGAGTGTTGTGTGGTACGACTGAAAGCCAGTCGTACGAATGAAGGTTCAATCGCGCCAATGAAGCTGATTTGTACGATTGAATGTTGATTCGTATGAATGGAGCGTTGAGTCGGGTGTCTGCTCCTACTGTGTGATTGATGATGTTGAGTGTGAATTTTCTCTTGAACATCTGATGATGATAAGGTAACATCAGTAAAAGTGTCTTTGTTTGACCACAAAGATTAAAGTCAACGCTATCAACATGCACATACTATTTCAATTGAAATCAACCTAACATTTTACAAGTATCGACAACCCATTTGGAACTACCAATACTTAACAAGTGCTATCTTTCATAACAATGAGATCTTTACACGGATGTCATAAGCAATGACGACTACTCTTAGTACTTGGATCTACATAAGATCTGATACGTGTGTCCGCTTGTGTGTGTGCTACCCATGACCGAACCGATACAACCGGAACCGACCAAACATTACTATACGCTTTATACACGTCATTAATGCTTAACAATAACTGTCAATAGGTGTTCGACTTTTCATTGCATTCAACTGTTGGGAATCTTGATCATTCATACTTACCACTTAACATGTGAGTTTCGTGGCCCCTTTTTATGCTTGTACTACTTTACAAACATTTACAAACATGGGGGAAAAGTATGCTCGCCCGTTTTCTATGTTGTACAACATACATACAATTTACATACTTGGAATCAACGTGCTACTGTTTTGTGGGTACTTATCTTATACATGCTTGAGCCTGCTTTGTGGTTCTTTCTTACAACCATTTAATTCCAGTGTGGGAACCGACGGATATGTATTGGTAGTACTACTGGGTTGACACCCCCACCCTCGTGTTGGTATACTAGTTAGTACCAACAAATGCCAGGAACGGGCCTTGGGTGAATATATTCCGACAAGATTCTTTGTGTACGTCGTTAGGTTTGGTTGTAAAGCTCTTGTCATGTGATTTTGCTTGCTTATAACTGTATGCACGGTATTCTGCAACAACTTTATACAACATCATTACTTATTTACTTTAAAACCTGCGAGCTCACCAACAATTTTGCTGACCATTTTGAGCATATCTTTTCAGGTGATCATGCTAGCTGAGGTTCTAGGTGTGCTGCCTTAGTGGAGACCCTAGGATGCATTTCGGGCTAAACTTGTCATTTTGAAAACAATTGTTGTATCTGTTTCAAACAACATTACACTTTGTAACTTGTTCCCGGGTTGTGTGAATTGCATACAATGTTATTATTGATGTTTATCTTATATCATATTTATGCTTATGGATATGTTGTCGTGAATACTGACTAAGCACGACACAAGTCCCCTTGTTGTTAGGTGTTGTCATGACATGCTTGTCATCATTATTATTATTGCATCTCTATCGCTTACCATGTGTTATGACGATTCCTGTCTCGTTACATCCTCGTGTTTCCGCTCTTAGCGGGGGTGTGACAAGATTGCTCTTCCATCTGATGACTCTGATGACGATGACGGAGACACGGGTGGAGATTTGGCCCCGCTGTTTCTAACGCCAGCCCTACTTATACTACATCTCCAACCCCTACTCATACAGATGCCACCACTGCCAGCTTTCACCAGGATTTTTGTCCTCCCGATGAGGAGGAAGAGAGTGATGAGGAGCCTCTGACGAGGACTGTGGGCAGCAGGGTGGTTGCCACAGAGAGAGGATTACAGGCGGTTGGTGGACGTCGAAGTAAGTCTGGGGATGCTGCTGCTGATTTAGATCCCTCATATGCCCCGACCCGCCTAGCAGCCAAGGGGAAGCCTTAGTGCCTAGAGGCACAAGGAAGAAGTGGATGGCTCACCCCTGTGGCAAGAAGGGGAAACGACTGAAGTTTACCCTAACCTCATCTACCACCACAGCCACTACCTCAGCCACACCTTCCACCACTACCACCACCACTGCTACCACACCACCCACTCCACCACTTACCCACATCCCATCCACCACCACTACAGCTCACCCAGAACCACCCACATATATACCACCCTTAATATTCACCTTTGCCACCACCACCACCACTAGCCATCAAGCCAGACCATCATCCCACCCTACATTTCACACAGGTTCATCTTTACCTCCCAGTGGGGTAGAGGAACAGCTCTCACCACTGAACCGTATGGTGCTGAAGCTGTTAGTATTCGATGACGAGAAGACTGCTCAGATCCGTCAATTAGTGGAGCTTACTGCTACACAATCTCAACAGATATCTCAGCAGGCGTAGCAGATTGAGCACAAGATCCAGGTGCCTCGACATCAGCCCTAACAGCAGAAGAACACATGATCCAGGATAAAAGTAATGCATAGAGTCTTGTGTAATTTAAATCATGTTTAATTTGAATATTGTATTAAACTTATGTGTTTGAATGTTAACGTATATATATATTTAATGTTTAATGTCTTGATTATTTACTGATGCATGATATGTTTATATGTTTAAATCAAGCAGATCACACATCTCAGCAAGATGAGTATGACGTTGCTCCCCTTCAGTAGATCAAATCTCAACTCACAATGATACTTGATCTGCAAGGGATCGTCGGGAGGTCTGTGAGTTACACTTCTGAAGAAGGAGAAATAATTCATGACCTTACTGATGAGCAACTAGCTGAGATGTTCTGACTGAATCCTGATGAGATTGTGAAGGATGCTCCTACTATGGACATAGATAGTGACGATGAGCTTAACGATGTGAATGAATCGAGAATGAAGACGTCACTGCACGACATTATCCAAAGTATGCTGACAATAAGGGAAATGTAGTCCCCAATCTGGGTGAGTCCCTTGTTAGTGATACTTTTGAAACTCTTGATAAGATGGAGCAAGAGTCAGAGAAGAAGAAAGACCAAGCCCAAGCCTCAGACGCCGATGTCAACATCAAAAAGGCTGAATGGGCGGCATGTTTTGTTGAGATCCGAGCCATGTGCACTGCACAAAAGCCTAATGTCTACACCAAGCAGTACAAAGTCAATAAACACTTAAAGGTGTTAGGCAAGATCATAGCATGGGCTTATTTTGAGGATCTGAATGTATATGCCATGAAAAGAGAAAAGGGCATAGAGTACTTCAGATTCCCACACGATCTGAAGACTCTACCCAGTTTTGAGCTTAACCAGCTCACCAAGTTCAAACTGTTATATGCTAATCCTCGAAAGATGTCTGACTGGTTTGAAGCTGCTTTGAAGAGAGAGTATCACACCCAGTGGGTCAACTTTAAACCTCAACAACTAACAAGGTATATCAGAAGATCTGAATTTGATACCATAACTGGGAAGCCAAAGATTATGCTAAAGTGGAGTCCTCCACGCACAATGTCGAGAATCCCTCTAAGGGAAATGCCTCAGGACTTCACTCCACACTTTAAGTGGTGGTACTACGACTGGCAAATGAGTCATAGTTCTGAACAGAAATGGAAACATGGAAAGTACCAGGGTGTTTGACCCGATGTGGCTCACTAACTTGTCAGTTGATGATGTTTACACCTTATACAAGTGGCCACTGTTCTTTGACTCTCAGGATATTGTACAAGCTCTCCAATTCCACAATGTGATACGGCTCTGCTTTGCTTTTGAAATACATGTAGGAGTCACAAGAGAGGAGAAGTATAAGAAATATGAAGAGCTAATGAAGAATGTTAGACAATAGATTAAACTAGGTCCAAAGGGGAGTTTGTAGATACATATGTACCTAGTTTATGAGCTTAATGTAAAAGTCTTTCATGTCTTACATATATGTAAATGGATGGTTGAATGAAATACAATGTGTGGTTTATGCTTATAATGTTTAATATTTCATTGGTTATTGTGTATTAACACTTATTGAACTAACTATATAGGTTTGTGGTTGTTTGAATAGATCTAAGTCAAATAATGATTGTGAAACATATTCAAACTTAATCATATGAAGTTCTCATGCGAATAGCCCATGCTAATGGACCATACGCATGAACAACTTCATGCTAAGGAACCAGTCGCACGACTAAACCAGGAGACTAGATCAGTTGCACAATTGTGACATGAGATTGACTCAGTCGCACAAATGAACACTCAATCGTGTGAATGGATCAACCGCATGACTCAGTCACATGACAAAACCATGCGAATGGTTCAGTCGCACGAATAAGTAACCCTAACCTCTAAATATCACGTAATTTGTGGACAAACGTAACACTTTGAAGAATTCGACTCATACACGTACCCTAGCCGTCCAGAACGCCCAAGAAAGCCAGTCCAAGTTCATAGATCATTCTTTATCGATTGTTATTCGTTCTTAATGTTTAGATTAATCTTATATCGATCGGGTTAACTTTCTCACTGATTGGATCTCCAATCAAATAGGATTCCGCACTATTTGATTCGGTATACACGTGGATCAGTTAGTACTCCGTCCAGTACACGGTCCTCAATACTAACAATTTCAACAAGCATTTGTGGATCCCACGAATCAACATTCCTCAGGAGATTTTTGAGCGGTCTAAGGGTAGTATTCAAGAAGAAACTATCCTTAGAGCTTTTAAAGAGAAGTCAAGCTTCAGGTCAGTGCCACCACATAGCAAAGAGGCGGCAAACAACAATGAATTCTAAAATATCTAGGTTATGCTTATCCTCAGGTTAGTGCCACCGCACAGCAGAGAGGCATGCAACCTATCTTCTTGTTTGAGCAATTTTATTCTTTTTTTTCGCACCATTCGCACCAACAACATAGGTGTTGGAGCAAAAGAACCAATGAGCCAGATCAGAAAAACCTTTAAGTCCCACAGACATCAAAACAACTGAAGTGATCTACAACTGCTGAAGACAAAGTCTGAAGACAATTGCTGAAGACAAAGTCTGAAGACAAAGTCTAAAGACAACTGCTGAAGACAAAGTGTGAAGATCAAGTTCTCAGAAGTTGTCACAACAGCTGAAGTAGTTCTCTTCAGTAGTTGTGATGGTCTACATTTCAGTAGTTTGTAATCAGTAGTTTTATATTATGTAAAACATCTGAAGTTCTTATACTTCAGATGTTATAACTTCAGTAGTTATAATGTTAGTTTATACTTAGCTTCTAATGAAGGTGTCCTCAGTTGTTGTGGGCATCTTCAGTAGTTTAGTTTAATTTCAGTTGTTTATATAAATCAGTTAGATGTCACTATCATGTGACGTCAGCTGATGTCACATTCCTTATAAAAGGAATGTTGACCTAATTTCCCTCTATGGGAAGCTTGTGCATGAATGAAAACATTCTTTTTGCAGAAAACTCTCTCTCTATAACTGTTACTGTTTGATTGAATATTCATATTATTCTTCCTAGAATTTCATCTAATTCGTGTGGTATTCCACTGCAAATCCTAATCTAATTGATCAAACTAGATCTCGATCCTTTCAAATGGTATCAGAACAGGTTAATCATTGATCGATTTAACAATTGATCATTGAAACTGTTTTTTTTATATCTTAGTTTGATCGAATTGGCAAATTTGCAAGAATTGGTTATAGAGATTGTTTTTCTGTTGCTTCCTGTGAATCAATTTGAGATTCTTCTTATTTCAAATTGTGTTGTTGAGTTTTTGAGTTAGGTTCGTTAAACTCTTATTGAACCTGTTTGAATTGGTGAAAATGGCTACATCAATCAATGATCCTCACAATACTGGCTCATCAACAAAGCCTCCGATGCTTGTTAGGAGTGAGTACAACATATGGCAACGGCGAATGCTTCATTACCTGTCTATTAATAGTTCAGGTTGTTGGAAATCTGTGGTTCATGGACCATATAAGCCTATGGTGAGTAATCCAGAAACCAATCAGATGGTTTCGAAGAAGAAAGAGCAATATTTAGATGAAGATCTGAAACTGTTTGAAATTGATGCTAAAGCCCATGGAATTCTGGCCATGGCACTTCCTAATGAAATCTATTCTGGACTTATGCATCATGAATCTGCTGATGACCTCTGGGTTGCTCTGAAAGAACAATTTGGGGGAACTGATGAGGTCTTAGCAAACAATAGAGAAATCCTTGCCCAGCAATATGAGACATTCTCTCATAGAAAGGGTGAGTCACTGACTCAACAGTTTGAGCGATTCTCCTGTTTGTTATCTGAGTTGAAAATGGTTAAACATGAATATACAAACTGTCAGATGAACAACAGATTTCTCAGATCCCTGCTTGAGAGATGGGACACATATACCATTGTCCTACGCTCCAGTGCAAATCTAGATAATCTATCTCTCACCCAACTTCATGGGAAACTGCTTACATTTGAAAGAGAGATAGACCAGAAAAGAAAAGTAACTTCATCTGGGAAGCTCACTGATGACTTTGTACTAGGGAATGCTGCTCTGGTTGGTCATGAGTCAGAATATGCTACATCAGAAAGTTCCTATGATGAGCATATTGATTTCTCTTCAAATAGTGGAGATCATGCTTTTGCTGGTATTGATGGTAATTCAGGATGTAATAGTGACAATGTGTGCTTTTTGATGGATGATTTGAAAGGAATTACTGATGATGATTTGGAAAAGATGGATATTTTGAGCCAAATGGCATTAGTTAATATCATATCTCAAAAATTTTACAAAAGGACAGGTAGAAAATTCCCTGGTCTCTCTAGAAAAACCAAAGTTGATTTTGACAAGAGCAAGTTGAGGTGTCACAAGTGTCATAGACTTGGACATTTTGCAAGAGAGTGTAGATCATCTGGATCTAACTCTTCTGCACCCTTTGTGACCTTTCCAAGCAATAATTCACAAAACAAAGGGCAACATTCTACCAGTTCTGGTCATCATTCACAAAATCAATCAGCTCCTGCATATTTTGTTCCTCAAGGTCAAATGCCATATCCTTATCCCTGTTTTTACATGCCACAGTCCAATCAGGTTCCTGTACCCATAGCTCAACAATCACATGCCCTACCTGAGCCTCATCCACCTCAATCAAGTCAACAATCTCAATCTCAATCTCAATCACATCAAAGCTTTTTCACTCCTGGTGTTGTTGACTGGAGTAGTTTACCAGATGATCTTTCTAGTTATTCTAAACAAATGTTTTCTGGTGCTGGTCAACATGGTGGTGAAAATCCTTTTGGAAATCTTGCTCTTATGGCCCTGGAGTCTACTGGTGGTTCAAGCTCAAATGCTTCATCATCACAGGTACCACAAATATCTTCTGAGGCTAAGGCCAAGTTGTGTTCTGAGTCATGCATAGCTGCTTTTGCCTCAATTAGAGAAGCAAATGTAGCTTTAATTAATCAAAATCTTGACCTAGAGAAAGTGATTTCCAAAAGAAAAGCTAAGTTTGAGTCTGTTTTAAAAGAAAAAGATGATGAGATTTACAAATTAAAATGCCAAATCATTGATGAAAAGACTAAGGTAGAGGTCATCTTAGAAAATCACACGAGTCTCAAAGAAACACTTGCAGCTACTCAAGTGGAGTGTGAATGCTAGGTAACATCTTGCAAGGGATTTGAAATGCTTCTCAGTAAGCAAACTACTTCAAATATGAAGTTTGGGATTGGATATAATCACACTGAACCTCCTACAGATTTTACTCCCAAGACAGAAATAAAATCTGAAGGTGAAATCAATTCCCAAACCACATCATCATGTGTCTCATCCTCAAGTGATAATGTACAATCAGAGGATGAAGTTAGTAATAGTACATCAGCTAATCAGTCTGCTGATGGTCCCACTGCTGATGAACACATGATCACAGAAAAGCTGAGTCCTTCAGGTGTTGTCTCAAAAGGTATTCAAAGTACTGAAGAGCAAGTAACAACACCTAAAGAACATTTCAAGCCAAATGGAACCAAACATGGTTGACAACTTCTGAAGAATCTATCAGGAAATCCAAATGTACTGATAGAAAATCTCTAAAGAACAAGTCTTCAATTGTTACAAATCCTTCAGTACTTCACATAAGTACTGAAAGGAAGAAAGTACTGAAGAACACACCTTCAGTAGTTTCATCGTCTTCAGCAGCTGATCAACAGAAGATGAAGAAAAAACCATGTGAAATTTGTGGTCTATTCAATCATCTCACTGATGAATGTTGGTACAAAAAGGGTTCCAAATTTAACAAGGATAAAATCATCAAAAAGAAAATTAATAAAATGAAAGACGAATTTGAAACCAGGTTTGTGCCACAAACATCTCAACCTGATAACCAAAGTCTTCACAAAAATCTAAACAGAAGAAAGAAGTTTATCATAAAACAGCTGAAAATACTCCTCAAAGAGTATCAAAACTACAGACTAAGTCTGTGTCTTTCAAAAAGGAGGACATGGTGTCTCACAGGAATCATTCATAAACAAGTTTTGATGTGTGTGCTGAACTGAAAGCTTTAACAATCAATCAGACACAACTTGTTATGACGGTTCAACATCTATTGGGGAGAGTTAACCAAATAGATGTACCTATGATTAAACCACTGAGAAGGAAACCTAAGCTAAAATCAAAGGAATCCTTTTCAGCACCATCTCCTTCTTCAAAGGCTGTTAATCATGACAAATCAGTTAGTATAAAAGTTGTTGATGAGAACAGACCCAAAACCAAAAAGGTTTGGTTCTCAAAAGCTAACTAGTTATTGTGATATATGCAGGGTTCTTCAACATGCCATAGAAGCATCTAGTATGTGAACAGTGGAGGATCTATGCATATGACTGGGAGCAGATCTCTTCTTCATGACTACTCTCAAGGAAAGAAGGGATTTGTATCTTTTGGAGTTATCTGATTTGGACATACTGCAATATGTTCCTTATCAGTCTCCAAATGTTGCAGGTTCTGTGAATCCATCATCTTCTGCAACATGTTATCCATCTGTTGGTATCAATGCAAGTTTTAGTGATCAACTACCTGAGTCTACTAAACTTGATGTTTCTGTAGCTTCAGCAGTTCCATCGGCAACAAATGCTGATGAGATCTCTGAATCCTCTACTTCATTTGAATTGTCATCTCATTCTAGGTTTCAAGAATCTGGATCACCATCTGTTGCTACCGAGTCACCTACAAACACTTGCACAGATCTTATTGAGTATCAAGAACTTTAGAATCATCCCATGTCTCAGATCATTGGTGACATCAATGCTGGGGTTTCAACCAGAGGTTAATTGTCCAACTTTTGCTTCTATGCTCTCTTCATCAGTCAGCAAGAGCCAAAGAATTATCATATTGCATTAAGAGACAATGGATGGGTTGAAGCTATGCAACTTGAGCTTCTTCAGTTTCAAAAGCAGCAAGTGTGGGAACTGGTTCCTCTTCCCCAAGGTAAGTGTGCAATAGGCACTAAATGGGTGTTTAGGAATAAAATTGATGAAAAAGGCCATATTGTCAAGAACAAGGCCAGACTGGTTGTACAGGGGTTTTCACAAGAAGAAGGTATTGATTATGATGAAACCTTTGCCCCTGTAGCCAGACTGGAAGCAATCGGATTGTTTTTAGCTTATGCTGCTTTTCATAATCTTAAAGTTTTTCAAATGGATGTCAAAAGTGTATTCTTATATTGTAAAATAAAAGAAGAAGTTTATGTGTGCCAACCACCATGTTTTGAATATCATAAACATCCAGATTGGGTTTATAAGCTTGATAAGGCTCTTTATGGACTAAAACAAGCACCTAGAGCCTGGTATGAAACACTGTCCAACTTTCTTCTTCAAAATAATTTCACTAGAGGATTCATAGATAAAACCTTGTTCATTAAGAAAGTAGGCATGCATAAGCTCCTTGTTCAAATTTAAGTTGATGATATTATTTTTGCATCCTCTGATCCACAGTTGTGTGATGCCTTTACTAAGTTGATGCAACAAAAGTTTGAAATGAGTGCCATGGGAGAATTACAGTTCTTTCTGGGGTTGCAAATAAAACAAAAGGCTGATGGAACTTTCATTCATCAGTCAAAATATACAAAGGATTTGTTGAAAAATTTTGATTTACAACACTGTAAGCCCTGTTCTACTCCCATGTGCAGCACCACATAACTGGATGCTGATCAGAAAGGTAAAGCAGTTGATAAAACTCTTTACAGATGTATGATTGGTTCCTTGATATATCTTACAGCTTCTAGACCAGACATTATGTTTGCAACTTGTGTCTGTGCTAGATTTCAGGCTGCACCGAAAGTATCCCATATGATTGCAGTCAAAAGGATCTTTAGATATTTGCAAGGAACTCAATCCCTAGGACTTTGGTATTCCACTGGGCACTCTTGAAAATTAGTTGCTTTCTCTGATAGTGACTATGCCGGGTGTAAATTAACCAGAAAATCACCTCTGGTGGATGCCAATTTCTAGGCAACTGTTTGGTTTCTTGGCAGAGTAAGAAACAAACCTCTGTTGCTACATGTACTGCTGAAGCAGAGTACATTGCTGCTGCAAGTTATACATCTTAGGTACTCTGGCTTCAGAATCAATTACTGGATTATGACATTACAGAGACTAAGACTCCTTTACTGATGGACAGTGCTTCAGCTCTTTGTATTGTTAAGAATCCTGTCCAGCATTCTAGGACCAAACAGATTGAGATCAGACATCATTTTATCAGGGATTGTTATGAAAAAGGTCTGATTGATCCAAAGTTTGTTCCTAGTGCTGATGAGCTTGCAGATATATTTACTAAGCCTTTGGACAGTGCAACTTTCCAAAATCTTGTGCTAAGGCTTGGTATGCTGCAGCTTGAATGATTTGACAACTACTGATGATCTCAGTTCACAAGTACTGATGAGCATTAGTATACAGCTGTCAAAAATAAGTACTGATAAGTTATTTTATCTTCAGCAGTTTTCATAACTACTGAAGACTAAATTACTTAAAAGTACTCAAGTACTTTATTTGTTGCAAAGTACTGATGTGGTTACAACCACTGATGTCTGTGGTAACAGATAATTATTGATGACCAATGAAACATCTAAAAATCAGATAATCTGCTGAGTAATTGTTAAGGTCAAATGAAACAAATGAGATATATGAATTGACGACAACAACTGATGAGTAAGTTTATTCTTCAATTAGTTCTAACAACTGCTGTTTCATTTCAAAACAACTGAAGCCAAACCAAGTCTTCAGTAGTTTTTTCAACTACTGATGACAAACACCAAGTCTTTAGTTGTTTACAACACCTGAAAGTTAAAACCATATCTTCAGTCGTTGTCTAACAACTGATGACTAAAACCAAAACTTTTTGTTGTTTTCTTTTAGCCGTTTCATAACCTATAAATATCTAACCCTAACTTCAAACTTTTCATAAATCGATTTCCGAACGTTCATCTCCCATTAATGGCGACCATGCAAATCAAACCTCGACACAAATGTGTTGTTTACTTCACAAAATCGACCTTTTGGACTAAGTTTGATGATGCTATTGATCTGATGGCTGATTCCCAGTATCGAACTGCTTTTCTTCTGAATCCTACCATCTATCCCGACTCTCTTCGTCAATTCTAGACAAATGTCACCATCCATACTGGTGAGAATGATATTGCGATCACTCTCCAGTCATTTGTAAACAAGAAGAAGGTGATTGTCACTCCTGCTATCATTCGCCAAACGCTAGATCTGAATGATGCTACCTTTGTCACCAAATACCCGAAGGGCACCATTGATCTCTCATTCATTAATCATGGCTATGAGGGCAACCTAAGTGCTACTACCATTCTGAAGAAGCACTTTCATGATGTTGAACGCGTAATCTTTCACATGATCAATGTTTGTCTTGCCCCCAAAACCTCTTCATGGGATCAAATGTCATCCAGGTGGCAGCAGGTATTGTATTCTATTCTTGAGTGCCAAAGCTTAAATTTTTCTGAAATTATATTTTTAGAATTAAAAGATCTGGCAATGAAACCTGTAGCTAACAGATGGCTATTATATCCAAGGTTTCTTATGGCCATAATCATGAATCAGCTACAATCTAATGGCCCTGTTGGCCTTGGAGTCCCTGCTGTGGTAGTTTTGCTAGAGGTATACTCCAGGCACAACTCTGACCCACACCTCAAAGAGGCTGCCAAACTGCTAAAACCCAAGCAGAAGGTACCCACAGCCTCATCCTCCAAATCCAAAGTCCCCTCCAAACCTCTCTCCAAACAACCAAAAAAGGCTACTCAGGGAGTTGAGTCCCTTACTGATGCCCCTGCAACACAAAGGCAGGATGAAACTATGGGTAGTAATCCCCCTGTAGTTTCCAGGACTCTACCAGCTGAAACCGTTCAGGTATCCTCTCAACAGGATCCTGATGCAACCAAAAATGGGGAAACCACATTACTGGAATCTCTCTCACTTAAGAGGAGTGCATTGAAGAGCACCATTCTACCCAGGTGCAATCCTTTTCACACCTATCTCCCACTGAAGCCACCCTTACAAGCCCAACTATGGTTATTGCACAAGTGTTGACTTAACTACATTCCTCTACCCCTCCCCAAAAACCTATTACTACTAGGAAAACCTCAACCGTTAAAGGAGAGGATTATAATGTAGCTGATAACCCACAGCACAGGGATTACAGAGTTCAATCTCCCAGTGTAGAGGAGGAGATTAGAACATCTGGTGAGGCTGCCTCTTCTCCTTGTTCAGCACATGATCAAGATGAAGCTGGTATCATTTCTAAGTCCTCACCAGAGGCAACTGCCAATGAAGGACATTATCCTGAGGCAGGAAGTCCCCAGTTCCGAGAAATAGGGGCACATGTGAATACTGATCTACACTCAGCATATGTTCATCCTGCTTTCATCAGGAGGTCAGCTGATTCAGCACAGACTGATGATGACCTGGGATTTTTCTTTGATGTTCTAGGCCACAATACTATTCTTGAGACTAAGGTGTGCAGACTACAAGAACTGCTTGCCAAAATGTCACAAGAATCAAGTCCATCTGCCCACATTCACCCACAGATGGCAGTTTCTCTTGAAACTATCCCAAATACTGAGCCACTCTCAATAAACTTGCCACCAGCCTCTGCTTCAAGTGCCATTTCTTAGGGACAGAACCCCTCTGAGCAAATGGTTGCTGCCTTTCAAACATCCTTACCTCTCATCACTTCCATAATCACAAACACTGTACATCAAGCCATTGATGAGAGGCTTTCCTTAACTCTTCAACCTTTAGTTGATGCTGCGGTTTCTAAGAACTTTCTGACATTCACACCCCTGAACCCAATGCAACCAAAAAGGGGGAGTCTAAGTCAGTGAAAGTAGACAAAAGAAAAAGAGCTGAAGAGGAAGCAGAAAAAGAGCAGAAAGAAAATGAGATGATCACCTACAAAAGGAAGAAATCCTCTGAAAAGACTAAAGGTGAGAAAAAGTTTGAAGAATTGATCAAAGAAGCTGATAAGCAACATAGCAGATCTATGGATAAGATTATTGATCAACTCTTCAGACAAGGATTTGACACTCCCAAACTTGACTCTGAGATCAGAAGCTTAGAGATTCAAGAAATTGAACAAAGATGGGCAAGTTGGAGTGAGAAAGAAAGAGAAAGGCTGGAAACTATGGCAAGATTTATATCAAAACATCTGGGAAGGTCGATCATTGAAATAAAATCATGGTCCAGAGACAGTATTTTGGAGATAACCACTAGAATCTGTTCTTCTGAAGTATTTACCAAAGGATTGATCATAAAAGCTCTTGATGAAGCTGGTGCTGGGAAAAAGACTGATATGGCAAAACTATCCAAAGCTTCACTCAAATCCAAGATGCTAGAGCAGCCTGCACTATCACCCAAACCAAAACAACCACCTTCACAACCCTCAAAACCAATTCCTTTACCTAAGAAACCTACTGAACCCATTACCAATGATGCACCTAAGAGGAAAAGAATGGTGTTGAGGATGGAAGAAGAAGAAGATGATGATGATGATAGTCTGCCACTTTCTGCTGTTCTCAAAATAAAAATGCCTGAGCCTAGGAGTCAACCAACAACAATCACACCTGACTTTCAAAGGCAAATGGTAAAAGTCAAACTTGAAGAAGAAGAACAACACAAAAAACATGATGAGCAACTGTTAAGGATGATTGATAAAGAGTTTCCCAAGTCTTCATCCATACAAGCTATGAAGAAACATGCTCAGAGGTTGTATGCTCTCAAATTTACATTCCAATATGAGAAAGAGAGAGTGAAAGTTTGGCCTGACCCCAGAGTAAGTGACAAAATTCACAAAGTGAAGATTCCAAGCAGATACAATGGCCATGTAAAGAAGATTGTAGATGATGTGATAATATTGGCCATTGTAGTGTCACCCTGGGAAATTCTTGATGACTTCAAGAGAGCTTACAAGTCTAAAATGACTCCACAAACTTTACTAGAAAACAAAATGGTAAAGAAGGGGTTAATCTACAAGAAGCTTGAAGAAATAAGAAGAAATGAGCTCTAGTTATTGCTTAAGGCACTCATCCTGATGAGTTTGCATACAGAGAGATAACAACTGTGGAGTTGAAAAATGGAAAGCATATTAAGTACTTATCTGAGTACTATGGGCCTGAGTTCTTTGAAAGTGGAGCTGAAGAACTCACAATGGAAGAACAAGTTCTTTTCCTTGAGGCTTATGTCAGAGAGTCTTACAGACTTATTATTGGGAAGTAGGTTTCATGGATGTGGTAACAGCTCTGTGTCCAATTCCCCAACACAAAGTTCCCATTCATCCTTTGCCAATAAAACCTTCTGAAATCTCTTCCCTGGCCTGAGCGTATTATTGAAGAATTCTGAGCTGATCCAGATTTTGTTTCTGCCAATAAGTGGGACCTCAATAATTTTAAAGGTTTTGGCTGCATTGGTTCAAGGGAGTTTGTTGGACCAAAAGAACCAATGAGCCAGATCAGAAAAACCTTTACGTCCCACAGACATCAAAACAACTGAAGTGATCTACAAGTGCTGAAGACAAAGTCTGAAGACAACTGCTGAAGACAAAGTCTGAAGACAACTGCTGAAGACAAAGTTTGAAGATCAAGTTCTCAGAAGTTGTCACAACAGCTAAAGTAGTTCTCTTCAGTAGTTGTGATGGTTTATATTTCAGTAGTTTGTAATCAGTAGTTTTACATTATGTAAAACATCTAAAGTTCTTATACTTCAGATGTTATAACTTCAGTAGTTATAATGTTAGTTTATACTTAGCTTCTAATGAAGGTGTCCTCAGTTTTTGTGGACATCTTCAGTAGTTTAGTTTAATTTCAGTTGTTTATATAAATCAGTTAAATGTCACTATCATATGATGTCAGCTGATGTTACATTCCTTATAAAAGGAATGTTGACCTAATTTCCCTCTATGGAAGCTTGTGCATGAATGAAAACATTCTTTTTGTAGAAAACTCTCTCTCTATAAATGTTACTGTTTGATTGAATATTCATATTATTCTTGCTAGAATTTCGTCTAATTCATGTGCTATTCCGCTGCAAATCCTAATCTAATTGATCAAACTAGATCTCGATCCCTTCAATAGGTTATTAGTTTGATTGCTTTTTGCATTTTTTGTCATGTGCTTTTGCTCATATTATGGTCATCCGCACATATTTGTGGCATTTATTCTGCTCGTCACCCCTTATTGGAACTCTATTGATTGTGTTAACCAGGGATAAGATGATAACCCATAGCTTGTTGAACAACTTAGTTTGATCTTGAGATCACCAACAACGTCTACTTATCTATTGTGTTGAATCTACCGACACATCATCTAATGGTCTAGCAACCTCTAGGTCTACTTTCTCCGTGTTACCTGAGTAATAGCTAGTTTTACTATCATTTTTCCCTTTATTTTTACTTAGACTTTTCAGACTTATACTTTGAATTTTGCATCTAATTCAATTTAAATCTTTTTAAAATCCCAAATTCTTTGTTCCTGTGTACTATCATTTTCCATAGTCGTTGAATCGATATCTCAGATACGATCTCATTTCTTTTAACTTGCCTGTTCTCCTCCCTCTCTCTTTTTTTAATACTAACTTAACCTATTCTCCCCCTAAAATCCTAAAACCGTAAAAGATTTGCGTTCTTAGGATTTTAATAGGCGAAGAAATAAAACCACTAAAATTAATAAAATAAAATAAAATAAAATCAAAGAAAATAAAAGAAAAATGGACACGACGCATCAGACTAAACATGTTCATCTTCTAGAATAACATCACTTTTCTTTTTAACGCCGTTGACCTCTAACAGATATAGAAAATGTGATTTATCAAAGGCTTTTGTGTAGAGGTCAACGCGTTAAAAATCCGTATTTATTTTAACCACATCGACTAAATGTTTTTCAAAGCAATCACGTATAAAATGATATTTAATTCCGATGTGTTTGGTTTTAGGACGTTGGACCGGATTTTTAGTTACCGATGTTGTAGCAGGATTATCAACAACTATAGGAGTATTAGAGAATTGCAAACCATAATCCCGCATTTGCTGTTGAATCCAGATGATTTGTGAACAGCAACTTACAGTAGCAACATATTCGACTTCACAAGTTGACAGAGCAACCGAGGGCTGCTTCTTACAATGCCAGGTTACTAATCTCCTTCCAAAGAATTGACATCCTGCTGACGTGGACTTGTAGTTCATTTTGCATCGCCATAATCCAAGTCACTGTACGCGGTAAGCTCAAAGTCGTCATCATGAGGATACCACAACCCAAGTGTTGGTGTTCCCTTCATATAACGAAATATCCTTTTAACCCCAATAAGATGGTTAACTTTTGTTTTTGCCGGATATCTTGAACAAAGACACGTCACATACATGATATTAGGTCTTGAGGCAGTGAGGTACACGAGGGATCCAATCATTCCTCGGTACATGGTGGCATCAACCAGATCACCATTCTCGTCGGGTGCTACATCATGGTTTGTAGCAAGCGGAGTCCCAGCTGCGGAAGCATTTTCCATGTCAAACCGACTGAGAATATCCCCTGCATACTTGGTTTGATGTAGAAATATCCCCTTTGATGGTTGATCCACCTGTAACCCGAGAAAGAACTTCATCTCTCCCATGGCACTCATTTCAAATTTTGCCTTTATTACTACTTCAAATTCTTTACATAAGTATTCATTCTTGGAACCGAATATTATGTCATCAACATAAATTTGAACAAGCAGTAGATCACCATCCTTTTCTTTGATGAACAGTGTGCAGTCAATTACACCTCTGCGAAATCCGTGTTCACAAGGTGAGTTAATAGTTTTTCATACCATGCTCTTGGGGCTTGGTGAAGCCCGTAGAGAGCCTTATCCAATTTGTAAACTCCGTCCCGATGATACGGATCCTCAAATCCCTCGGGTTGGCTGACGTACACTGTTTCTCGGATTTCACCATGAAGGAATGCACTTTTAACATTGAGCTGATAGACTTTAATCTTCATATACGATGCATAGGCTAGGAAGATACAGATGGCTTCCATTCTTGCCACGGGTGCAAACACTTCGTTGTAATCAATTCCCTCGACTAGTCGAAATCCTTGAACTACAAGTCGAGCCTTGTTCCTGATTATGAGCCCTGGTCATGTTTCTTGCATTTCAAAACCCATTTGGTGCCAATTACCTTAGCACATTTAGGTCTATCCACCAGTGTCCATACACCTAACTTCTTGAACTGAAAAAGTTCTTCTTGCATGGCACTCACCCATGCCTCCTCGTTTAGGGCTTCACTGACGTATTTGGCTCAAACTAATCCAAGAGGCATGGCCCAGAGGATGATAGACATTGAGGCGTGACCTAGGAGTGGTTAGTACAACTATCTCAGAATCAAGATTATGAACATTTGGTTCCGTATCTGAGGCAGTAGGAGTGTAAGGTTCTGAAGACTCAGAGGCATCAATGTCAGATGCTTGTGGACTTGCAGTAGTAAGAACCTGTTCCTCTTGATCGTTCTGATCATTCTCCACGGCTTCAAAGGTAGAGGAAGAGTCACTCACCTCGAGTGCTCCCCCTGATTGACCAGGCAACGCATCTTGTGAACCATATGTTGTAGAGTCTTGTGTTAGTGTGTTTAAGACATCATACTTCATTTTGGTTGCTAACTTATCGTCAAAAGTGGAGAGAGAGATATTGAAGGACTTGAAGAATCCATCATAGTTGAAAAAAGAATGTGGGTCCTTTTCCAGCTGGAGGGGTGGTGTATCTCTGAACGTCGACGTTACACCACACTTCTACTTGATCCGTTGAGTTGTTGTAAACTCTCTTATTCGTATGTTGTATCCTAGAAAGATTCCCTCTTCAGGCTTCTCGCAATGTACATAGTGCGCCAAACGGTTCAAGGTATTCCAGGGATTAGGTTTACGTCGTTGTAGCAACTTGTAACATGTTTTTCCATGTCGTTTAACCACCAAGACTCGATTCAAAGTGTGACATGCATTTGCCACTGCCTCGTTCCAGAATTGGATAGGTAGTTTCGAGTCTACTAGCATCGTCCTGGCAGTCTCTATCAAGCTTCTGTTCTTCCTTTTAGCAACCCCATTCATCTGGGGAGTGTAGGCAGATGTGAACTGATGTACAATTCTCTTTTCTTTGCAGAATGCCTCCATCCATTGATTCTTGAACTCTGTTCCGTTGTCTGAGCGTACTTGTCTTACCTTCAACTTGTAGAGAGACTCTAACGTAGTTACCAACTCTTTGAATGACTCAAATGTCTCAGATTTAGATTTTAGAAACATTACCCAAGAGAATCTTGAGTAGTCATCTGCAACTACATAGCAGTACAAGTCGTCGGCGATGCTCCTTGTACTAACTGGACCAAACAGATCCATGTGAAGAAGCTCAAGAGGCAGTTCTATGGAATGAACTTTCTTTGCCTTATGAGACTTCTTAGTTTGTTTGCCTTTCTTGCAGGCGACACAAAAATCTGGTAGTTGGAAGTTTTTGACATTTACTCCTCGCACTAGATCATTTTGGATCAAGTGGTTCATCTTCCGTTGATTGATGTGCCCCATTCTCTTATGCTAGCAGATAGAATCCTTCTCAATAGCTTTTGACAGGAAGCACTGAACTTGATGATCCGTTGTGGAGTCCTTTGATAGATCCAATATGTAAAGGTCATTATATCTTAAGGCTAACATTAAGACTTTGTCCTCCAAGATCGCATAGTCCTTTTTCAGGACATAGCACTTCTTATTTTCAAAAACGACCTTAAATCCCTTGTCACATATCTGGGAAATAGAAAGCAAATTATTTTGAAGTTGTTGAACATAGTTTACCTTGTCAAACTTCACTTTCTGATTCCCCACTTCCCCTTGAGCTATGATATAACTCCTTTGTTTCCAGCAAATGAAACATACCTCCTTTTATTTGTTTGACATTTGACAGGAGTGCCTGGTTCCTAGTCATGTGCCTGGATGCTTTGTTATCTACAATCCAAGTGTTTGTTTTAGCACTATAGCGAACACCCTGTACATTCAAGTGAAAACATTAGTTAAAGTTAGGGACCCAAGCATTAACCGGCTTGGGTGTCCCAGAGGCATCACACATCATAAATTCTACCCATTGTCCATTAGAGGGTGAGGGAAGATCATTTGTCTTCTTGTTCTCATTACCAGACATTGATTTCTTTCCATAAGCTAGCTTTGTGTAAGGCCTGTTTGTGGTAAACAGACGACTGGCTTATGGGTTGAACTTTAGGTTCACTGACCTTTTTTGGTGGATTCATGGATCTCCTTTTTGAAGAGCTAGGTTTAGTGTCATAAAGTTCAATTTTATACCTTGGACTCTGATAATAAGGACAAGTAGACGTGATGTGTCCATACTTTCCACAGTTGTAGCATGATCTACTTTCGACATGATAGAGTACCTGTTTCTGTGGAGAAGTGTGTGACACACGTGTGACTTTATTCAATTTGGGTTTAGACACTTCTTGTTTCGATGTTTTAACTTATTTAACAAAATTAATTGTTTGAACCTTATTAACATCTTTACTCTTTTATTTACCTGGACTTGGACATGATGCATGTGTTTGGTTAACATGTATGGTCTTTTTAGGTTCAGACTTAAACGTGGTTGAACCTAAATTTATATTAACCTTTTCAAAATTTTCATCCAGATTCACCATTGGCATTTTACCTTTTGATTTAGAAGTGGCTTCCTTTTTTTAGTGCCAGATTCATTTGGTTTACATGTGGAATCTGGATCACTTACAAGAGGGTGGACACCACATGATCCTTGATTGGGTTGTTATTTATTGGTTTGCTTTTGGCATTCACAAGGACTCATGTGGTGGTGGAACCACTTTATAACCCAATCCCTCCCCATTGTTACGTTCTCTCACTAAGTGTTAGACAATGTGAGAAGAACTTGTCCAACTATACAGTTTTTGTTTTAATGAATTTACTTCGACTTCCAAAACTACTTATTGTTTCTTAGTGTCTTCTAGGGAGTTTAAATAGAACTTAATATCATTAGCTTGGTTAAAAGCCACAACTTCAGTTTCCCTAAGTTGTTTATTTAACAGTTTTATTTTTTCTTTATAACTGTGCTCATTTAATTTTAAAATAGATTTGCTTCAGTGCACAGTTACAAGTCCTTTACTAGGCTATCATTGTGATCTAATAACCTAGCAAATTTCAAATATATGTTTTCCCTAAATTTATTACATTCAACACAGGCATGATTATTAATAATTGATTATTAGTACTTACCTGAGAGGGTGTGGTTGAATCAACTATCAAAGCAGAGTCTGACTTTTCTGGTTCTGGTGATTCTAAACTTGTTGAACTTGTCCCTTCTTCAGGCAGGTGATCAACCACAGTTGCAGTTTCTTCATTATCTGACATCACGAGTTCCACTGCAATATCACCTTCGCTTGCTGAATCGTCATTAAATCCTCAACAATAGCGATGTTGGATTCTCCCGGAGACACAAACCGAAAGCTCCAATCTTGTCCTTCGTTATCCTGAGCGGTCAAGGCCTTAGGATCCTTGCTTGACAACGTAGGACTGCTTGTGGGTTTATCCTGACAGTTGAAATATGAGAATGGATTCCATTTTCTGTCTTCTTGGGCTTCACACATTCACGTTTGAAGTGCCCCTTTTCCCCACAGCTGAAGCAGGTAACTTTGGTCTTGTCAATACCAAAAGTTGTGTCCTTAGTGGCAATCAGGTTCTGTCCGGTCTTCTTGACAAACTTCTTAGCTCTCTGGACAGCACTTACTAAGGCCCACATGATTTCCATTCTCTCCAGCTCTATCTCGTCTACCTGCTCGTAGTCCTCATCTGCTAGATGGCAGTTCCCAATCTTCCCAGCAACTTGTCCGTCATAGGAGTGAACGACAGCATTCGCTTCAGGTGCTATGTATCAGGTGCTATGCTCTTTAGCTACCTCTACAGTCACATTCCCAAGATTCTCAGTCTTTAATATTGTAGCATTCGCTTCAGGTGCTATGTATTAGGTGCAAGAGGACCCTAACGTGTCAGATCCTGATGTAGTAGCTTGAGATGGAGCAGCTGAACTCAACACGAATGCCATTTGAAGTGGTGCTCTAGATGTTTTGGCTTGTGGAGTTGAGTTGTATAGTGATGGGTTCTGATCATATGAAGACTTTTGAGCCCTGTACTTCATGCTCAACTCTTCCTCTCTCAGCTTCAGAATGAAGTCGTTGATATCAAACTTTGCCAGCATATAATTCTGTCTGTAGTTGGGTACAAAAGGGACCCATTTCTCTGGCAACTCATCTGCAAAGTTTGAAACTTTGTCTTCCATAAACGTTGTAACTCCATGAGTGTGCAGCTCACTTATCAAGTGGTAGAACCGATCGATGGCGTCATCCAAGCTCTCCTTACCCATTGACGAGAAGTTGTCGAACTCCTTCAATGCTTTAGCCTTTAGAGCTTTTAATGAGGCATTTCCATCATACTGTTTTTCCGATGCATCCCACAGCTTCTTTGCTTGCTTGTTCTCAGAAAATTGATGGAAGATGTCCTTAGGAATTGACTAAGTTAGCAATGCATATACTTGTTCTCAGCATTGTATTTCACCTTTTGGCCATCAGTCATGCCACCTAAGGTAAGTTTGACTCCATCTGCCCTACCGGCATGCTATACCCCGTCTCTATTGATTCCCACAGACTGGGATCTACTCCATTTAAGTAGATCTTGAATCTTTGCTTCCATTATGGGTAATCATCTAACGTTATCTGCTTAGGGGGCTTGTTATGATTTCCCACTTCATTTTCCAGAAGCAATAGATTCTGGATCCTTGAATCCCCCCTGCGGTGAACGTTGAATATTGATCCTCTATTACTATCAACTTTGAACTTCAGAACTAGCTGGTGTACTTGTTCGACTGAAGAAGTGTTGGACCAAAAGAACCAATGAGCCTGATCAGAAAAACCTCTAAGTCCCACAGACATTACATCTGCTGAAGAAGATCACAACAGTTGAAGACATCAGCTGATTACAAGGTCTGAAGACAAAGTCTGAAGCCATCAGTTGAAGACAAAGTCTAAAAGTAAAGTACTGAAGAACAAAGTCTGAAGACAAAGTCTGAAAGTAAAGTACTGAAGACAAAGTCTGAAAGTAAAGTACTGAAGACAAAGTCTGAAGCCATCAGCTGAAGACAAAGTCTGAAAGTAATGTACCGAAGAACAAAGACCGAAGACAAAGACTGAAGACCAAAGTGATCAGTAGTTGTCACAACAACTGAAGTAATTAACTTTAGTAGTTGTGATGATTTCCTTTCAATACTTGTAATTTACTTTTCAGTAGTTATAGTTTCAGTAGTTGTAGTTAAGTAGTTTTATGATTTTGTACTTAGCATTCTCTGAGATGTAATCACTAGTTGAGAACATTCTCAGTAGTTTGCATAGTTTCAGTAGTTTGAATAATTCTGTTAGATGTCACTATCAAGTGACATCAGCAGACGTCACATTTCCTATATAAGGAATGTTGACCTAGTTGTAACGTGTGACATTGAGCCACCACGAAAGCATATGAATGAAATATTTCTTTTGTAGAATTCTCTCTTTCTATAACCATTCACTGTTACATTGAATATCAATTGTGTTCTTGTGAATGTGTAATTCATTGTTCGAATTCCGCTGCAATACTCTCTAATTAATCAATCTTAGATCACTGATCCTAACAAATGGTATCAGAGCAGGTTAATCATTGATCGATCTAACAATTGATCATTGAAACTGCTATTTCGATATCTAAGTTTGATTGAATTAGCATATTTGCAAGAATTGGTTATAGATCATTGAATTTCTACAGCTTTCGGTTATTTGCTTTGAGTTTTCTCTTGGTTCATATTGGTTTGTTGTGTTTTGTTCTAAATCAATTAAAACTTAATTGAATTTGGTTGAATCTGAGAATGACTACTCCTTCTAATGACCCTCACAATACCGGTTCCTCAACCAAGCCTCCGATGCTGGTTAGGACTGAGTATAACATATGGCAACGATGAATGCTTCATCACATGTCTGTTAACAGTTCAGGTTGTTGGACATGTGTGGTACATGGTCCACACAAGCCTATGGTGAACAATCCGGAAACCAACCAAATGGTTCCAAAGAAGAAGGAACAATACTCAGATGAGGATCGAAAATTGTTTGAGATTGATGCTAAAGCGCATGGTATTCTGGCCATGGCTCTGCCTAATCAAATCTATTCTGGGCTTATGCATCATGAAACTGCTCATGACCTCTGGAATGCATTGAAAGAACAATTTGGTGGAACAGATGAGGTCTTAGCAAACAACAGAAAATCATTGCCCAACAATATGAGACATTCTCTCATAGGAAGGGTGAGACACTGACTCAACAGTTTGAGCGTTTTTCCTGTTTGATCTCTAAGCTGAAAATGGTCAAACATGAATACACTATAGCCAGATGAACAACAGATTCCTCAGATCACTGCCTGAGAGATGGGACACATATACCATTGTCCTACGCTCCAGTGCAAATCTAGATAGCCTATCTCTCACCTAACTCCATGGGAAACTGCTTACATTTGAAAGAGAGATAGAGCAGAAAAGGAAACTGGCATCATCAGGAAAGCTCACTGATGACTTTGTACCAGGGAACACTGCCTTGGTTGGTCATGAGTCTGTATATGCTGCATCAGAAAGCAATTATGATGAGCATATAGATTTCTCTTCAAATAATTCAGATCATGCATTTTTTAGTGTTGACAGTCATTCAGGCTATAAATAGTGACAATTTGTGTTTCATTATGGATGATTTAAAGGGTATTGCTGATGAGGACTTAGAAGAGATGGATATTCTAAGCCAAATGGCCTTGATTAATATCAGATCTCAAAAGTTCTACAAGAGAACTGGTAGGAAATTTCCAGGACTCTCTGGCAAAACCAAATTTGGTTTTCACAAGAGTAAGTTGAGGTGTCAAAAATGCCACAGGCTTGGACACTTTGAAAGAGAGTGTAGATCAACTGGATCTAACTCCTCTGCACCCTTTATGACTTTTCCAAGCATAGTCCACAAAACAGAGGGCAACATCCTACTAGTTCTGGTCATCATTCACAACCTATATCTCCTGCATATTTTGTCCCTCAGGGTTCAATGTCATATCCATATCCCTGCTATTACATGCCTCAGCCAATCAAGTTCAAGTTCCTATTGCACAACAACCCCAAGCCTTACCTGAGCCTCTACCATCTCAATCATCTAAATCACAACCTCATCACAACAGCTTCTTCACCCCTGGTGTTGTTGACTGGAGCAGTTTACCAGATGATCTCTCTGGTAATGAGCAATTATTTGCTGGTGATGGTCAACATGGTGGTGAACATCCTTTTGGGAATCTAGCTCTCATGGCCCTGGAGTCTACTGAGAGTTCGTGCTCCAATGCATCTTCATCACAGATAACCCAGGTATCCTCTGAGGCTAAGGCCAAGTTATGTTCTGAATCTTGCATAGATGCATTTATCTCTATTAGAAAGGAAAATGTAGCTTTAATTAATCAAAATCTTGAGCTTGAGCAAACTATTTCCAAAAGAAAAGCTGAATATGAGTCTGTCCTTAAGGATAAAGATGATGAGATTTATAAGCTTAAATGCCAATTAAATGATGAAAAGGCCAAGCTAGAGGTCATTCTTGAGAACCACAAAGAACTCAAAGAAAAACTTGCAGTTACCCAAGTTGAGTGTGACCGCTGGGTATCATCCTGCAAGGGATTTGAAATGCTGCTCAGCAAGCAATCTGCTTCGAATGTGAAGTTTGGAATAGGTTACAACCACATTGCACCGCCTACAAATATTACTCCAAAATCAATAGTAAAACCTAAAGGTGAAAGTAATTTCCAAACCACATCATCATGTGCATCATCCTCAAGTGATCACCCAAAATCACAAGATGAAATCAGTGTTGATACCTCAACAAATCAATTGCTGATGAGTCAACTACTGATAAGCACATGAAGCTGAGTACTTCAGATGTTGTCCCTCAAAGTATCTCAAGCACTGAAGGGAAAGACACAACGTCTGAAAAGCATTTCAAATCAGCTGAAATAAAAGGATTAACAACTGCTGATAGTGAACAGCTGAAGAACAAGTCTTCAGTTGTTACAGATCCTTCAGTACTTAACAAAGTACTGAAAGGAGGAAAGTACTGAAGAGCACACCTTCAGTAGTTTCCACATCAGCAGATGATCAATTCAAGATGAAGAATAAGCCATGTGAAATATGTGGTAAATTCAATCATCTTTTTGATGAATGTTGGTACAGAAAGGGTTCCAAACTCAACAGAGATAAGCTCATTAAAATCCAGATGGATGAAATGAAAAATGAGTTTGAGACCAAGTTTGTACCACAGTCATCCCAATGTGATAAACCCAAGCCTTCATCAAATCCAAAAAGAAGGATAGGGTTTATCATAAAACAGCTGATAGTGCCTCATGATAAACATCAGACTAAGTCTGTGAATTTCAAGGAGGAAATGGTGGGCATAGGAACTCATCATAACAAGTACTGATATGTCACAAGAGCTGAAAGCTTTAGCTACAAATCAAACACAACTTGTTATGATGGTCAGCATTTGTTGGAGAGAGTTAACCAACTAGATGCACCTGTGATCAAACCACTGAAAAGGCATTCCAAGCCCAAATCCAGGAATCCATTTCAGCACCATCTCCTTCTTCATCAACTGTTAATCATAAGAAAACAAGTTATGGTTAAATCTGTTGATGAAAACAGACACAAAACCAAAAAGGTTTGGGTCTCAAACCTAACTAGTTCTTTATGATAATGCAGGGTTCTTCAGCATGCCAAAGGAGCATCTGGTATAGTAGACAGTGGAGGATCTATGCATATGACTGGGAGCAGCTCTCTTCTTAATGACTACTCTCAAGGAAAGAAGGGATTTGTTTCATTGGAAATGATGCCAAGGGTTACATCATCGGGAAAGGATATGTGTCTAATGGAGATATCAGATTTGATGATGTTAACCATGTGGAGAATCTCAAGTATAATCTACTGAGATCAGTTAGATGTGTGATAAAGGGCATGTTGCACTTTTCACAAGCCAGAACTGCAGGATTCTGTCTTCCCAAGTTCTGAGGCTGATTGACAAGGTATTGGATGAACATACTCTCCTGAAGGCCAACAGGATTGGAAGAGTATATGCCTTGGATTTGTCAAAGAAGATTGATTTGAAGGGTCATCCTTGTCTGTTCTCCAAAGCCTCTCCTCAGGAATCTAAACTGTGGCATAGAAGGCTGGGTCATGTTAATCTCAAAAACATGAATCAGCTGATCCATAATAGTTTAATGAGAGGTCTACCAATAAAGGAGTTCCACTGTGATGAAACCTACACTGCTTGTTTAAAAGGAAAACAACACAAAGTCTCATTCCCTCCTATTGAATAACCTAAGTCCACTGCCTGCTTGCAGTTACTGCACATGGATCTATTTGGCCCTGTGAGAGTGATGAGCATGGCAAAGAAGAAATACTGTCTGGTAATGTGGATGATTACTCCAGATTTGTATGGACTTTCTTCTTGCATTCAAAGGTGAGGTTGCTCAAACGATTATAAACTTTGTGTTGTATGTTGAGAAGCAGTATTCCCTATCAGTCAAGTGTATAAGGAGTGATAATGGAACTGAATTCAGAAACCATACACTTGATGATTTTTATCTATCAAAAGGAATCAAGAGGCAGTTTAGCATCCCAAGGACTCCAGAACAAAATGGAGTAGTGGAAGAAAGAACAGGACCCTAATTGAAGCTGCAAGGTCTATGTTGGCTGACTCTGGTTTGCCATTGACCTTTTGGCTGAAGCTGTTAACACAGCTTGCTATGTGCAGAATAGAGTGTTAGTAAATCAGAGGTTGATGAAGACTCCATATGAGTTCTACATCATTTGGCTCCTCTAATTTCATTCTTCAAACTTTGGGTGTCCTTGTTTCATTCTCAACACAAAGGATCAACTCCACAAATTTGATCCTAAGGTGGATGCAGGGTATTTGTAGGTTATTCATCCACATGCAAGGCTTACAGAGTCTTCAACTACAGAACAACGATAGTTAAAGAAACCTTGCATGTGAAATTCAATGAATCTCCTAAGGATAAAATTCCACAAAACCCTGTGGAGTTGTTTGATCTGGACATACTGCAATATGTTCCTTATCAACTCCAACTGTTGCCGATCCTGTGGATAAATCATCTTCTACAGCAAGTCTTCCACCTGGTGGTACTGAAGATGATGATGATATCAGTACTCACATTTTCAAGTTTAGTGACCAACTGCCTGAGTCTGCTAAACTTGATGTTCCTGTAGCTTCTGTAGCTCCATTCACAACAAATGCTGATGAGATTTCTGACTCCTCTACATCATTTGACTTGCCATCTAATACTTGGTTTCAAGAATCTGGATCACATCTGCTGCTGCTAAACGGCTACAAACACTTGCACTGATCTTATAGTATACCAAGAGCTGAAGAATCACCCCATGTCTCAAATCATTGGTGATATCAATGCTGGTGTCTCAACTAGAAGTCAATTGTCTAACTTCTGTTCTATGCTCTCTTCATCAGTCAGCTAGAGCCAAAGAACTATCATGTTGCTTGAGAGACAATGGATGGGTTGAAGCCATGCAGCTTGAGCTACTTTAGTTCAAAAAGCAGCAAGTGTGGGAACTGGTTCCTCTACCCCCAGGTAAGTGTGCAATAGGCACTAAAGGTGTTTAGGAATAAAACTGATGAAAATGGGCTTATTGTCAAGAACAAGGCTAGACTGGTTGTACAAGGGTTTTCACAAGAAGAAGGTATTGATTATGATGAAACCTTTGCCCCTGTAGCCAGACTAGAGGCAATTAGATTGTTCTTAGCCTATGCTGCATTCCACAATCTTAAAGTTTTTCAAATGGATGTCAAAAGTGCATTTTTATATGGTAAAATAAAAGAAGAGGTTTATGTGTGTCAACCACCAGGTTTTGAGGACAATAAACATCCTGATTGGGTGTATCAACTTGATAAGGCTCTTTATGGGTTGAAGCAAGCTCCTAGAGCCTGGTATGAAACACTTTCAAGTTTTCTTCTTAAAATAATTTCACTAGAGGCTCCATAGATAAAACTTTTGTTTATTAAGAAAGTGGATCAGCATAAGCTACTTGTTCAAATTTATGTTGATGATATATTTGCATCCTCTGATCCCCAGTTGTGTGATGATTTTACAAGTTTAATGAAACAAAAGTTTGAAATGAGTGCAATGGGAGAATTACAGTTCTTTCTAGGCTTGCAAATCAAACAAAAGGCTGATGGAACTTTATTCATCAATCAAAATATACAAAAGAACTTTTGAATAAGTTTGATTTACAAAATTGTAAGCCCTCTACTCCCATGTGCAACACACACAACTGGATGCAGATCAAAAGGTAAGCTGTTGATGAAACACTTTACAGATGTATGATGGGTCCTTGATGTACTTAACAGCTTCTAGACCAGATATCATGTTTGCAACTTGTGTTTGTGCTAGATTTCAGGCTGCTCCTAAAGAGTCTCATTTGATTGCAGTCAAGAGGATCTTTAGATATCTGCAAGGTACACAATCTCTAGGTCTTTGGTATTCCACTGGACACTCATGCAAATTAGTTGCTTTTTCTGATAGTGACTATGCAGGGTGTAAGTTAACCAGAAAGTCAACTTCTGGTGGATGTCAATTCCTAGGCAACTGTTTGATTTCTTGGCAGAGTAGAAACAAACATCTGTTGCTACATCCACTACTGAAGCAGAGTACATTGCTGCTGCAAGTTGTACATCTCAGGTACTCTGGCTTCAAAACCAATTATTGGATTATGGCATTACAGAGACTAAGACTCCATTATTAATGGATAGTGCTTCAGCTCTATGTATTGTCAAGAATCCAGTCCAGCACTCTAGTACCAAACAAATAGAGATCAGACACCATTTTATTAGGGATTGTTTTGAAAAAGGTCTGATTGATCCAACGTTGTGCCCAATGCTGATGAGCTTGCAGATATATTTACTAAGCCTTTGGATAGTTCAACTTTCCAAAACCTTGTGTTAAGGCTTGGTATGCTAGCAGCAAGAAGTGATAACTACTTATGATCTCAGTAAACAAGTACTGATGATCATTAGTAAACATGTCAAATATGTACTAATTCTGTTAAAAGAAACTGATGCAGTTACAACTACTGATGTAGTTATAACTCCTGATGTCAGTAAAAATAGATAAGCATGGATGTCCTATGAAACAACTGAAATCAGCTAAAAAGTCTGATGAGTAAGTGTGAGGACAGTATGAAACAGCTGAAAAACTAAGAATTGACAAAAACTACTGATGAGAATTTTCACTTCAGTCGTTTCTACAAACTGCTGTTTCACCTAAACAACTGATGACAAAACCATGTCTTCAGTAGTTTCACAACTACTGATGACTAATACCAAGTCCTCAGTTGTTTACAACAGCAAAAGACAAAACCAAGGTTTTTAGTAGTTTCACAACTACTGATGACTAAAACAAGTCTTCAGTTGTTTTCAAACGTCTGATAGTTAAAACCAGTCTTCAGTTGTTTTCATAACAACTGATGCCAACACCAACACTTTCAGTCGTTTTCTTTTCAGCCTTTTCTTAACCTATAATACCTGCACTTATAGCCAAACGTTTCATTAGCCGTTTTTCAAACCTTTTCTCTCTCAACAATGGCAACCATGAAACTCAAACCCTGACACATGTGTTGCCTACCTTTCGAAATCGGCTTTCTGGAACAAGTTTGACAATGCCATCGATCTTATGGTGGATTCCCAATACCGAACAGCCTTTCTTCTGAACCCTACCATATACCCTGATTCCTAACCCAATTCTGGACCAACGTCTCTGTAATAACTAGTGAGAATGATAGCCAACTCACTCTCCAGTCGTTGGTGAACCAGAAACAAGTGCTCATCACCCCCGACATCATTCGCAAAACCCTAAATTTGCATGATGGCACCTATGTTAAAGAATACCCGAAAGGCACCACTGATATGTCTTTCATCAATAACGGGTATGAAGGCGACTTAAGTGCTACAACCATACTTAAAAAGCACTTCCATGATGCTGAACGACTTATCTTTCATATGGTGAATGTCTGCCTTGCATCAAAGACATCTTCTTGTGATCAGATGTCTTCCCGATGGCAACAGGTATTGTACTCTATCTTTGAACGCCAAAATTTAAATTTTTCTGAGATAGTGTTCATGGAACTAAAGGATCAGCTCAGAAACCTATGGCAAATAGATGGCTACTTTATCCCAGGTTTCTGATGGCCATAATTTTGAATCAATTAAAATCTGATGGCCTTGTTGGTCTTGGAGTCCATGCTCCAGCTGTTTTAGCTGAGGTATACTCCAGACATAACTTAAACCTACTCTAAAAGGGGCTGTCCGGATGCTAAAACCCAAGCAGAGGGAACCCACAGCCTCCACTTCCAGATCCAAAGTCCCCACCAAACCCAAATCCAAAAAGCCCAAAAAGGCTACTCAGGGAGATGAGTCCCCTGAGGATGCCCCTGTACCACAAACACAGGAAATACATACTGGTTCTACCCCCCAGTTATGTCCAAGACTCAACCTGCTGAAGCCGCACAGGTATCCTCTCAACAGGATCCTGTTGCAACCATAATTGGGGATCCCACATTTCTAGAACCTATCTCAATTGAGAGGGTTACCATTGAAGAGCACCTCTCACCCTGGGTGCAATCTGCTTCGGACTAATCTCCACATGTAACCGCCCCTCAAAGGCCAACACTGATAGTTGCTAAAGTGCTGAGTCAGTTGCATTCCTCACCCCCTCCCCAGAAACCACTTACCACTGGGAATACCTCAACCATCGAGGGGGAGGACCAAAATGCTTCTGATAACCCATAGCACATGGGTTACAATGTTCAATCTCCAAGTGTAGAAACAGAGGTTAGAACATCTGGTAAGGCTGCCACTTCTACTGATTCACAAATGATCAGGATGAAGTTGGTAACATCCATAAGACCTTACCAGAGGCAACTGCCAATGAAGGACACAGTCCTGAGGCAGGAAGTCCCCAGTACCAAGAACAAGGGGCACATGCTTCTACTGATCTACACTTAGAGCATGTGCATCCTGATTCAATCAGGAGGTCAGGTGATTCAGCACAGACTGATGATGACCTGGCCTTTTTCTATGATGTATTAGCCCATAATACCATCCTAGAGACTGAGGTGAGCAGACTCAACGAGCTGCTAGCCAAAATGTCTCAGGATCAAAGTCTATCTACCCCAAAAACCCCATAGATGGCACCTTCAATTGAAGGTTCACCAAACACTGAGCCTACACACTTAACTGAGCCACCAGCCACTACTTTTGGCACCACCTCTCAGGGACAGAACCCCTCTGAGCAGATGGTTGCTATCTTTCAAAACTCTTACCTCTCATCACTCCCATCATCACTGACATAGTGCATAAAGCCATTGATGAGAGGATCTCCTCAAATCTACAAACCCTCATTGATGATGTGTTCACAAATCTCTTTCTACCTTTCAAGTCCCTGATCCCAATGCAACCAAAAAGGGGGAGACTTCCAAGTCTAAGGCAGTGAAAGAAAAGAAAAGAAAAAGAGTTGATGATGAGAAAGAACCTGCAAAAGAGAAGGAGGTGGAGAAAGAACTGATCTCAGAACAGCTGATCACAGATAAAGAGAAGGAAGATCAGCTGATCACATATAAAGAAAGAAAAGTGCTGAGTCAAAAGCTGATGAAGATAAATCCTTAGAAGATCTTGTCAAAGATGCTGATGAAGCTCACAGCAGATCCATGGATAAAATTATAGATCAGCTCTTTCAACAAGGTCATGACACAGCCACACTAGACACTGAGATCAGAAGGCTGGAAATAGAAGAGATTCATGCTAGATGGGCTGGTTATAGTGTGTTGGAAAGGGAAAGATTGGAGATAATGATCAGATTCATTGCCAAATACCTTGGAAGATCATTGATAGAGATAAAGGCCTGGTCCAGAGACAGTATCTTGGAGATAACCAAGAAAATCTGCTCTGCTGGAGGCTATAATAAAGGGTTGATCATCGAGCACTGGATGAAACAGGTGCAGGGAAGAGAACTGAAATGGCAAAGCTCTCCAAAGCCAAACTCACCACCAAAATGCTAAGTCAGTCTTCTCACACTCCCACTCAAACACAACCCTTATCTTTAAAATCTCCCAAATCTATACCTAAACCAAAGCCACCCACAACTCAACCCACAAAACCAATCCTTTACCTCAAAAACCACCTCAAACCTTACCTAGTGATACACCATTCAAGATGGTTGACAAGGATTTCCCTCAGTCCTCATCCATTCAAGAAATGAAGAAACAGGCTCTGAGGCTGTACACTCTTAGACATACTTTTCAACATCAAAGAGAAAGAGTGCGGATCTGGCCAGACCCAGGGTAAGTTCTAGAATTCATAAGAAGAATATACCAAGTAGATATCATGGCCAAGTGAAGAAGACCTTGAATGCTGCAATTACGTTGGCCATGGTAGTCTCACCCTGGGAAATCATTGAAGAATTCAAGAGAGCTCACAACTCCAAGACAACCCCTCAATCTATTCTTGAGAACAAAATGATCAAGAAGTGGTTGTTATACAAAAGACTTGAAGATCTTCAGAAGAGTGAACTCCAGTTATTGCTTGAAGGCTCTCACCCTGATGAATTTGCTTACAGAGAGATAACAACTGTGGAGTTGAAAAATGGAAAGACAATGAGATACCTGTCTGAGTATTATGGCCCAGAGTTCTTCTTCAAGGGAGAAGCAGAAGAACTCACCAAGGAGGAACAAGTTGTTCTCCTTGAGGCCTATGCTAGTGAGTCTTATAGACTCATTAATGGGAATTAGGTTTCATGGTTGGGACAAGACTCTGGCCTAGTTTCCCCAGGACAGAGTTCCCTTCCATACTTAGCCAATCAAAAGATTAGAAACCTTTTCCCGGCCTGTGCTTAACTGATTACCTCTGAAGCTGATCAAGAGGTGTTTCTGCCAAGATAAGTGGGATCATCAATAAGTTTAGAGTTTTGGCTGCATTGGTTCAGGGGGAGTTTGTTGGACCAAAAGAACCAATGAGCCTGATCAGAAAAAACTCTAAGTCCCACAGACATTACAACTGCTGAAGAAGATCACAACAACTGAAGACATCAGCTGATTACAAGGTCTGAAGACAAAGTCTGAAAGTAAAGTACTGAAGACAAAGTTTGAAACTAAAGTACTGAAGACAAAGTCTGAAGCCATCAGCTGAAGACAAAGTCTAAAAGTAAAGTACCGAAGAACAAAGACCGAAGACAAAGACTGAAGACCAAAGTGATCAGTAGTTGTCACAACAGCTGAAGTAATTAACTTTAGTAGTTGTGATGATTTCCTTTCAGTACTTGTAATTACTTTTCAGTAGTTATAGTTTCAGCAGTTGTAGTTAGTAGTTTTATGATTTTGTACTTAGCATTCTCTGAGATGTAATCACTAGTTGAGACATTCTCAGTAGTTTGCATAGTTTCAGTAGTTGAATAATTCTGTTAGATGTCACTTTCAACTGACATAAGCAGACGTCACATTTCCTATATAAGGAATGTTGACCTAGTTGTAACGTGTGACATTGAGCCACCACGAAAGCATATGAATGAAATATTTCTTTTGCAGAATTATCTCTTTCTATAACCATTCATTGTTACATTGAATATCAATTGTGTTCTTGTGAATTGTTTAATTCATTGTTCGAATTCCGCTGCAATACTCTCTAATTAATCAAACTTAGATCACTGATCCTAACAAGAAGTGTGAATGAACACTTCGTGCGATTGAACAATGCGGTTGGCTCTGACGTGCGAATGAGCAAATGCGGATGGCTAAATCGTGTGAATGAGCAAATGGGATTGCTCAATTATGCGAATGGGAAGGTGCTGATGAACAATGCGAATGGGCAGTTCAGTCGTACGAATGGATGAACGACTGAGTCCAATCGTGCATATGAGGATGCGTATGGATTCAGTGTGTGATTGAGTCAATCGTGCGACTGAAGCTACTGAATTTTGAGAATTCGAAGGTTAAGGTATTTTTGACGCAAAACCACGAATTTCTCATTAACCCTAATTGCTGTATGCCGGAAAACGTTAACTTTTTGACCTGGAGACGTCTAAAACACTGTTTGACACAAAAAGATTGCGTTTTTGAGTGAAAAACACGATTTTTTATATCAAAATCAATTGAATCACACGTAAATCAAGAGCCAAAGCTCTTATACCACTTGTTAGGACCGAGTACGGTGCGGAGTACTAACTTATTAACGTGTGTACCAACTCAAATAGTGCGGAATCCTATTTGATTAGCGATCCAATCAGTGAGAACGTGTGTAAAATCAATCCAAGAATGTAACTAAACATCAAGAATGATAGTAGGATGATTTACAACGATCTATGAACTTGGAACAGGTTGTTCTAGGGTCTCTGGATGGCTAGGGTACGATTTAGTGCGTAGGTATTCAAATTGTTATGTTTTTCCATGAATTAAGTGGTATTTATAGGTTAGGGTTTTCCATTCGTGCGACTGAACCATTTGCATGGTTCAGTCGTGCGATTGAAGCATGCGGTTGATCCATCCGCACGACTGAGGCTTCAGTTGTGCGACTGAGTCAATCTCATGTCACAATTGAACAACTGATCCAGTCTCCTAGTTCAGTCATGCGACTTGTTCATTAGCATGAAGTTGTTCATGCGTATGGTCCATTATCAATGTCCATTAGCGATGAGAACTTCACACGATTAAGTTTAAGCACGTTTCTCAATCATTGTTGACTAAGAACTATGTAAACAACCATAAACCTATATCGTTAGTTCAATAAGCGTTAACACATAATAATAAATGATATATTAAACATTATAAGCATAAACCACGCATTGTATTTCATTCAACCCATTCTATTACATATATGTAAGACATGAAAGACAGTTTACATTAAGTTCACAAACTAGGTACATATGTATCTACAACTTTAAGCTTAAAGCGTATAGTGACTCGGACTATGGTGGTTGCAAGATGAATTATAAGTCAACATCAGTGGGATGTGAGTTCTTTGGTAGAAAGTTAGTCACCTGGCAGTGTAAGAAGAAGACATCAGTTGCTCTGTCAACATGTGAAGCTGAATATGTTGCTGCTGCAAGTTACTATTCGCAAATCATTTGGATTCAATAGCAAATGCGCGACTACGGTTTGTAGTTTTCTAACACCCCTATCTTCGTTGATAATTCTGCTGCAATTGCTGTCACCAAAAATCCGGTCCAACACCCGAAAACAAAACACATCGGTATTAAATATCACTTTATATGTAACTGTTTTGAAAAGCAATTAATCGATGTTGTTAAAATTAATACGGATTTTCAACAAGCCGACCTCTACACAAAAGTATTTGACAAACCTCGGGTTTTATATCTTTTAAAGGTTAATGGCGTGAAAAAGAAAAGTGATGTGATTCAAGATGAAGAAAGTTCTTAGTCTGACAAGTATTTTCTTAGTTTATTATTTATTTTCTTTTATTTTATTTTCCTGTCTTTTAAAATCCAAAAACACAAAAATATTTTCAGTTTTAGAATTTTAGGGGGAGAATAGCTTAGTGTAGTTTTACTTTGTTGCAGTATTTATTTACTTAAAAACGAGGGGGATGGCAGATTAGCTGAAGAAATGAAATTAAATCTGTGATTTTGATTCAAAGTTTATGCAAAATGATAGTACACAGGGAACAAATTGTTTGGGACTTCAAAACTAGTTTGTTCAATATGCTAATTTCAAATTACAAGTCTGAGAAGTCTAAGCACAAAAAAAGGAAAATGATAGTAAAATAGTCTGCTACTGAGGTAACATAGAGAAAATAGACCTAGAGGTTGCTAGTTCATTATATGATGTGTCGGTAGATTCAACACAATAGATGAGTAGACTTCATTGGTGAATTAAATTCAAACTAATTTGTTCAACTTGCTGTGGGTTCACATCTTATCCCAGGTTAACCATAAAAATGACCAAAGCACATGGAAAAACTGCTAAGTGAAATCAAGCTACTGACTAATGTTGTTGGTGTGTTATATGCAAAAGAAAAACAAATGCTCTAACAAGAAGATAGGTCCTGTGTCTCTCTACTATGCACTGGCACTGACCTGAGGATAAGCATAACCTAAATATTCTAGAATTCATTGTTGTTTGCACCTCTCTGGTGTGCGATGGCACTGACCTGAGGCTTGGCATCTCTTTGAAAGCTCTTAAAATAGTTTCTTCTTGTCAAATACCTGTAGATCGCTCAAAAATATCATGAGGAATATTGATTACCATATAAGTGTGGGATCCACAAATGCTTGTTGAAATAATTAAACCTAATTCATCACCAATGTGAGTAAAAAATCTGTGTATGAATTTAAGTGGATAAATATATTAACAATCATTGTGGCTGCAACTCTTGACAGTCAAAATCATTGTGTGCATCTTATAGCTCTAGTATGATTTCTTGAAAGTGCTATTGACTCTCAGACAAAACAAGAATCTGCATCAAAGTGCATATTAAAAAGGTCCCAAATCATTATGATATACCTGTATGATTCCATAATGAAACTTTCCAGAAATGATCAAATTAACTTGAAGTTGTTCTGCTAAGGAAGTAAAATCGGTTAGATGTATTCTAAAAGGTTTCCATCCATCTCAAACCCAAAACCACAAAATATGTCTTGTTTTTTTAAATTTCAAGTTGTTTTCTATTTTCTAGTCTTTTGTTGCGTAGATGTCGGACTATACAACTAGATGAAATCTGTAAATCACTCACTAGAAGGGGTCACGTTTGAGGTGACCAATCAGTTCTAAACTAAAAGGATCACGTCTGAGGTGATCAAATGATGTTAAATTAAAAAGGTCATGTCTAAGATGATCATAGGTCATAATGTTATATATCAAAAGTTAAAATTTTAAGTGTTTGAAAGTGTATGAGGTCAAACTCATGAGTATGAGCCAATCGCACAATTGAATCATGAGGATGAGCCAATTGCACGTTTGAATCATAAGTATGAGCAAATCGCACGATTGAATCATAAGAATGAGCCAATCACATGTTTGAACCATAAGTATGAGCCAGTCACATGAATGGACCATGAGTATGAGACAACCATGCGATTGGACGACAAGACTAAACCAATCGTATGAATGGATGGAGTATAACCCAGTCGCACGATTAAACCCCAGTCACACGAAAGAAGAATGCGTATGGGTCCAGTCGCACGACTGAAATTTAAAGGGGTCTGTCGGTCGTAACCCTTACCACCCTCAAAACTCTCTGAAACCGCCCATACACACACATACTCTGCCTAATTGTTGATCGTTGTGATTACTCCCATTTGTGATACTAACTGATTTACTACTCATCTACAGGTACTTTGCAACTGAAATCGGCTAAAATGAATGTCTTAATCGCACCTTAAGGACCGATAATGCTAAAACCTGGAACCGAGACTAAATCTTAGGAATATACCACTTAAATGAACACTAATGTTGATTTAAATGAAAGTAAGTGCTAGTTCGAGTCTCTGCGGTCCAAATGACTATAAACACGAAGAGTAATGTCATGTTTTGACAAAGATTCAAATCCATGGTTTTCAATAGTGAAGGATGCGAATGGACATGCTGATGAACTTTAGTCGCACGATTGAGCTGGGCGTATAACTCAATCGCATGAATGAATCATGCGTATGGGTTCAGTCGCACAATTGATGGCACAACATATGACTAAGCTCAGTCGCAGGCTCAATCGCATGACTGAACTCAGACGCAGGCTCGATCGTACGACTGAACTCAATCGTACGACTAAAACTTAGTTGTATGGTTCAACCGCACGATTGAACCAGTTTGATCAAAACAGTTTAAGTTCCAACTATCATCTCTTATGCACAAGTCTAATGTATATGTTTCTTGTGTTGTAGCAACATGGTTGATAGATGGACGATGAGCACCAAGCACAACATCTGTGCTCATTTAGATGCTACTTCTTGGAATGCTTCCGAGTTCGCTGGGATTATAGCCTTTCTACGGAGATCGAGAATCTACAAGGCCATCTCTACACCATGCACTCCATACAGATCGATACAGCAGGCCTTCTAGGAAAGTGCCTCAGTTGACTGGTCGGTGGAGCCTCATTGCATCTGGAGCCCCATTCTCAGACAGACATTGAGGTCCATGAAGAATACCTAAGGAAAGTCCTAGACTTGGGGGAATACGGAGCCCATCCTACTAAGCTGCATCCACTGACTGTGCGTGGTTGCTTTCTAAGGGTAAAGTACGCTGGGGACATCAATGCAGGTGTGCTCAACAAGAGCAACATATGCCCCCAGTTCAAGTACTTGGCTCATGTTATACTAAAGTGCATAGCTTCAAGGCGGGGAGAATTGATGAAATGTCAAACCAAATCCAGAATGCATACATTGCTCTGGTACTAAACCCCCCGTTCAGTTTTTCTCGCATGATCTTCCCCTATCTGATAGAGAACCTTGAAGCCAAAGGCAAGGAAGGCTTTTGTATGTACCCATGATTCTTACAAATGATCATAGATGAGAAGCTTCCTATGCTGCCAAAAGAGAGATGATGTAGTGGTGCTTGAGGTGATGGATGATACCATCTTAGGAAGGATGAAAGTATACTGGGGGAAGCAGGTGAAGCCCCCGATCAAGAGATTGTTTGGGCATTTGGCCAACAAAGACTACGTGGCACCTGCTCGCAAGAAATGGCGTCATGATGATAGTGATTTCGATGTTGAGCCTATTGTGGTACCCACCGATGAAGACGACGACGATGATGATGATCTTGATGACAATCAAGGTGGTGGATATGTTGGGCCGAGTCAACCAAGGGCCATTGGCACTTCTACTATATCTCCACCATCTCCACAAGGTACCTTTCATGCTCTAGGTGGCTCTGAGCAGGCAGCTATCCACCTTAACTTTCTATTAGATGAAGAAGAAGAGTCAGATGATGAGCGTCTGGTCAGGGAAGTCAGTAGCCGGGTTGTGGCTATGGAAAAAGGGAAATAGGTGGTTGGTGGATGTGTAGCCGGTACTAGATGTGATGATCCTGATGTCAATGATCCCACTTACACACCTGACCAGCCTATCAGCTCAAGGGGAGCTTCTATGGCCAAAGGTTCAAAGAGGAAAAGGATGGCCAAACCCCTCGGCAAAAAGAGTAAGAGATCAAGGTTCACATTGATCACCTCTTCCACTACCACTACCACAGCCACTACCACCACTACCATAACCACCACCACTACTACAGCCACTACCACCACAACACCCACTCTCACTCTCACAGCCACTGACACTACCACCACCACTCATACACCTACCTCCACCTCACCCACACTACCCAACACTACTCCACCACTATCCACTCCCATTCCTCCTCCCATCTTCACCACATCCACCACCACAACCACCACTCAACAAGCTGGTACATCCACCCAATCCCAATGACACATGGCTCCACTCTACCCACTATCGGGTTAGAGCAACAGCTAGCAAGCCTAAACCGCATTATGCAAGTTGATCGCAACCGATGATCTGAGAGCTACTCAAATAAACAGCTGATGGCGGTAAATGCAGCTCAAGCCAAGCAAATAGCTCAGCTTAGTGAAAAGAATGCACGGTATGAGAGAGATTTAGGCCGAGCCCACCATGCACTAAAGAGTCAAAATGAGTTGGTGTTGGCATCGGTGAAAATGATTAAGGGACTGGAGAAAAAGAACAAGAAGATTATGCTAAGGGTGAAGGGTTTAAGGGTGAGCCCCTAAAGATTAAAGAGGGTGGTGATGATGGTGATGATGTGGATGATGATGATGAGCTTACTGATGATGAAGAAGATGATGATGAAAAAGAAGCAGGACTGAGTAGGAAGGGCAAAAAGGATGATGAAGATGATGATAATGAGCAAGAAGGTGACGCATCTACATCAGCCTCAAATCCATCAGCAAAGGAGAGGCGTACCAAGAAAAATCAGGATCAAAAAGCCTCGTCCTTAGCTTATCAAGCAAAAAAGACACCTGATCAAGGCAAAAGTAATGATTAGATGTTTATGTAATTGAAACTTTTGTACTTGAATTGTGTATTACATTAATGCAATTAATGATTATTTATGTTTGAATGTCTTGATTAATGATTTATGTGTGATGTGTTGAATTTTTAATTAAACAGACGTAGCTCAACAGCCAGATGAATATGATGTCGTCCCCCTTCGGCAAATCAAGACTCAACTCACTATGATTCTTGATTTGCAAGGGATCATAAGACGATATGTGAGCTACACTCCTGAGGAAGGAGAGATCATCCATGACCACACCGATGATCAGCTAGCTGATATGTTCCGACTAAATCCAAATGAACTGATCAAAGATGCTCCCTAAATCAATGTTCTAAGTGATGAGGAGCTGCAAGATGTTGATGAAATAGAGATTGAAGATGTGACAGCAGATCACTATCTTGAGTACACTGACCTAAGGTCAATGTTATCCCTAACTTGGGTGAAACTTTTGGCAGTGCTACTTTGATAAGCTAAATGAGATGGAGAAAGAAAATGAGAAAGATAAAAGTCAAGCCCAAGCTTCTCATGCGAATGTTTATCTTAAAAAAGCTGAATGGGTTGTGTGTTTTGCTGAAATAAAAGCCCAACGCGCACCTCCAAAGCAGAATGCCTACACCAAATTCTACAGAGTCAAGAAACATCATAAAGTGTCTCGCAAAATCATCGTGTGGGCTTATTTTTAGGACTTAAATGTTTATGCTGTAAAGAGAGAGAAGGGGATTGAGTACTTCAGATATCCACGTGATCTGAAGACTCTTCTGGTTTTGAGCTTAATAGATTGGCTAATTTAGATATTTTGTATGCCAACCTGAGGAAGATGTCGGGACGGTTTGAGATAGCTCTGAAGAAAGAATACCACACCAGATGGGTCAACTTTAAGCCTTAACAACTTAAACGTTTTATTCATAAGACTGAAGTTGATCCTATATCTGGAAGACCTAAGGTAGTGTTAAAGTGGAGTCCCCCACGCACAATGTCTAAGATTCGTTTACGGGAGATGCCTTAGGACTTCACTCCACACTTCAAATGGTGGTATTATGATTGGAGGATGGGAGAAGCGGTCATAGTGTTGAACAAAGATGGAAAGATTGAGACTATTAGGGTATTTGACCCAATGTGGCTTACTAACTTGTCTGCAAAAGAATTCTACACTCTATAGAAGTGGCCACTGTTCTATGACACGCAAGATATTGTACAAGCTCGACAGTTCCAACATGTTATACGACTCTACTTCGCGTTTGAGATACACGTGGGAGTCACTAGAGAAAGGAAGTACAAGAATTTTCAAGAGCATATGAAGAATGTTAGACAATACGGTAAACTAGGTCCAAGGGGGAGTTTGTTGATACATGTGTTCCTAGTTTATGTGCTTAAATGTAAAAGTCACTCAAGTCTTACATATGTGTAATATGATGATGTAGTGAAGTATGATATATGTCTTGATGTTTATTTATCTTTGATTTCTATGTATGAACTTTGTATGTAGGTTTGAGGTTGTTTTACACAATTCTAAGTCAAAAATGATTGAGAATTGTGTTCAACCTAGTCGGGTGATTATTTATGCTAATGGACCATACGCATGAATATATCATGCTTATGGACTAGTCGCATGACTGAACCAGAAGACTGGATCAGTCATATGATTGAGACATAAGATTGACTTAGTCGCATGACTGAACCTTCAGTCGTGTGTATGAATCAATCGCATGAGTCAGTCGCACGACTGAACCATGCTAATGGTTTAGTCGTACGAATGAAAACAACAACTTATAACTACTACTTAATTTGTGAAAAAACAAAACACTTTGAGAGATACTTCAAAATACATAAACCTAGCCGTCTAGAGCGTCTGAGATAGCCAATCCAACTTCTCCGATCTTGATCGACCCTAATCATTCTTAACGTTTATTTCATTGTTATATCGATCGGGTTATTGATATAACGTTTAGTTCATTGTTCTCACTAATTAGATCGCCAATCAAATAGGATTCCGCACTATTTGATCTAGTTAAACGCAAAATCTGTTAGTACTTCATACGTACACGGTCCTCTAACAACAGTGTGTGTGTGTGTGTGTGTGTGTGTGTGTGTGTGGTGTGTGTGTGTGTGTGTGTGTGTATATATATATATATATAGGGGCTTTCAAATGAGAACCAAAAATTGAAAAAAACCAAAAGAACCATTTATAGCCACATATTCTTATTTTTATTTTTAAAAAGTTAACCAACTTTTTGTAAAAAACCAAAAGAACCATTCTAGCCACATATTTTATTTTACTTTTTTTATACTCAAAGCATATTTGTTTATAATATTTCTTTACCATAAAATTACTAATTATTTTAAATCAAAAGTTTTATACACCATTTAGGTTTTGATTCCCATTATGAATTTGTCCATTTATGTTTTCGCTTTCCTATTAAAGTTGTTTTGTATTTTAAAGATACACTTCAAAGCTTGTTTTGCATTGAATTTTATGCATAGATATACATACACATGTATGCATAGATGCACATATTCATATATGCCTATTTTTCACTTACGAACACAAACAATAGTCAAAATATTAAAAAATTTATTTCCTGTGAATTTTCACGTAAAAAAGTAACTAAATTAACATCAAAATCACCATAATACCCTTACAAATAAAAATTTTGAAACTAGAAAGGAAAAATAAGTGGTTAAGAATGGTTTTTTTGGTTCTTTACAAATTTTTGGTTCTCATTTGAATGCATCCCTATATATATATATATATATATTATATAATATATATATATATATATATATATATATATATATATATATATATATGCAATTTTAGTTATAATGTTTTTGTTGTTTTAATGATGGTTGTTTGTTTGGTTGTTTCTAATGGTAATTATATACAATGTTCGTAATTTTAATAATATATAATCCAACTTGTTATGTAATTGCATATAATGTTTATGATCATTTCTATATCTCGGTTTTTTTATATAAATTCGTAACATCTCAAAAACACAAAATCGAAATATGATAAGATAAAAACACAACCGGTGTTTATGATAATGTCAATGTTCGTTTTTAAGGTTTTCGATGAGGCTAAGCGATGATGATCAAACCGAAAAGATACTCATAATATGATAAAATAAAAATAAACACAAAACATAAATTCGTATGTCACGATTAGGTTCAACCATGTGATAAAATAAAAATAAACACAAACTAGTATGACTAAAAAATAAATATTATACCAATATATTACGATTAGGTTCACCCATGTGATAAAATAAAAATAATCATAATAAAAATGGCGTAAAGCTTACTTGTATACAAGAGCATTCAAATATCTTCTGTGCATATTTCAAGTGTCACGGTTTGCATGATTGAAAAATAAAAACAAAATAGTATGATTAAAAAAAATTAAATAATAAAACCAATATGTCACGGTTTGCCCAAACCGTGACATATACACCTACCACCAAAACCCTAAAACCCAACTAAAAAAAGACAACAACCCCCAATCATTAACCCAACTCAATCCTAATGTGTAAAAACATTCTCTGAAGCCTAAACGTCACGGTTTGGCCCAACCGTGACGCTTATTTTCTACACCTGACCTAACGGTCACGGTTAGACCAAACCGTGACGTTAGGTCCGGTTTTTTACAAAAAAAACCTACGGTGCACCTCCCTTTAAAATGTACACCAAACATTTTTTAAGTGTATTGTAGCATTTATTATATATTTTAGTTTTAGATTTTGATTTGATGAAAAGAAGGATAATCGTGATATCAATTATTTCAACATGAAATCATTCATTAAAACAAATTTTGATGTGAAATATTTGTTAATGAACATGAAATGTGTGGCATAAGTGTTCGTGAAAGTCTTTAAAGCTTGATTCTAGGAATTGAAGGGGAAATTAGATAGTTTTTCATATTTATTACACTAAAACTTAAATTTAATAGTAACACCTACTCCACATTAGTTGTGAGAAAAAATCTTACCCTTAACAAGATACTTGCACTTTAGGGTTTGCGGTTTGTATTTCATTGTTAAGAGGCCAATGTACATGTATAACACGTCACAACATGCGGTAACCCAACTTGTGTATCCACAAATTTGAACAAGTAATGGCAAATTAGATTTTTTGTATGAAGCAGTCAATATTTATAGTGCAATAGAACTACAACATCACTTTACTAACAAATTTTGACCCTTTTCTACCCATAAATACAGAGACCACACATAAATTATATAAAACAAACATCTAAAGTCCAAGAAAACTGTTGATATATACGTCCCTAGTTTATGTGCTTAATGTAATGGAATGTAAAAATATATTTTGTAATGGCATCCATTGTTATAATGCTTTTGTAATGGAATGTAAAAATATATTTTGTAATTCGATAATGTCGTATTGTTTTGCAAAAGCTATTATGTTTAAATGAAATGTATGTTTAAATGTTTCCGCTGCAATACTTTTATGTAAGATGACGAAAATATATGTTTTATGTGCGATGAATGACCAACTGTAAGCGTCCCGGGAATGGGGCCTTACAAGTTGGTATCAAAGCCAAAGTTTAAATGAAAGAGGTAAATTTTCAATATAAGCCTTAACTTAAACTGAGAATGGGACGGAAAGGGAAGGGATGCCAGTCTGAGTGGCTGCGTGCATCAGGTATTTCTTAATGTTAAACGGTATTATGTGCGCATGTTATGTGATTTATGTGTTACTGGTAGATTTAGATACTGATGTAGTCAGGACAAGTAATGCTTGGGGTATGAAGAGTAAAGTAAGTGGCTAATCACAACTGGCCACTATAATTAGGGACTTACTATACTTGACATAAATGAGATGTTCCCTTGAATGACCGTGTTGGTGTTGAATCTTTCAGTGGGTGCGGGGATGGCCGGTGGTAGATCTTTGAAAGCTTCACATGGTGGAGGCGGTGGTGGACATGGTGTTGAACCACAGGTCACAAGAGGAAGACCTAGAGTGGAGAAAGTGGTTCATGAAGAACCTGAGACCCCTCATCCAAATGGTGGTGATGCGAGTGCTAATCTGAGAGCCTCGATGAGAGAGGCGGTTGCGGAGGAAATGCATCAGGCCATGTAGAAGATCCTACCGTCTGTGGTGACCGAAGTGATAAAGGCTATTAGAGATGGGGAGAGACAGGAAAGGGCTAGACCATCGGGTGGAAGGAGACGGCCCGAGACTGAAACAGTTATCTCTGATGATGAAGAGGAAGAAGAAGAGGAAGAGCCTACACCGGAGGTGGCACGAGGCTGTAACTATGGGGCGTTTCAACGATGCAAGCCCCTAACTTTTGATGGTAATGGCATTGCTACTGCTTCTCACTAATGGGTGAGGGGAATGGAAGTTGTTCTAAACATCAGCGAGTGTCGGGAAGATCAGAAGGTGAAGTTCGCCACCCACTCGTTTGTGGATCCGGCTCTATGCTGATGGGACAACATAGTCCAAGTTGAGGGTAGTCGGGCTATCAGAAGGATGAGATGGTCAGAGTTGAAAAGGCTGGTGATTGAGGAGTTCTGTCCTCACCGTGAGATGGATAAAGTTGAAAGAGAGTTCCTGCAGCTAGACGCAGGAACAATGACACATCAGCAGTACACCACCAAATTTAACAAAATGGCACGGCTGGTGTCGGATCAGGTGACACCTCTTTCGCGGAAGATCAAGAGGTATATTCAGGGCTTGCCGGCGGATATCCATAGGCACATGATCGCTGCCCGACCGAGCATGTTTTGGTTGGCAGTTGATTTGGCAGGGAGATTGTATGACGAAAGGACGGTGATGGTGGTTGAAGACGACGAGAAAGGTGATGCTGACCGAAATTGGGATGGAAAGAAGTCCAGTCAGGGTGGTGTCCCAGCGAATAACAAGAAGGCGCGAGTGGATGACCGTCGTGTGATCAAATCCGTTGCAGGGTCGAGAAGGTGTGACAAGTATGGACACAAACACCCTGGGGAATGTAGATTGGGGACTAATGTCTGTTTTCGTTGTGGAAGAACCGGACATGTGGCGAAGAACTACGGTGTAAGGAGATGTTATTCTTGTGGTGAAGCAGGTCACATGAGCAAGGATTGCAAGAAACCGAGGGCGGAAGGTTCGAGAGTGAAGAGGACCGAAGGAGAAGGACAGAGGGCGAACGCAGCGCCTACACAATGATGCAGGAGGAGGCTAGGGCGGACCCCGATGTTGTGTCAGGTATGTTTCTAGTAAATCAACCTTTAGCCCTTGTGTAGTTCGATTCTGGCGCTAGTAAGAGTTTTATTCCTGCTGCTTTCTATGCTAAATTTCCTGTTAGTAGTAAGAATATAGATACGCCCTTCGATATCTTCATAGGAGTGGATTGGTTGGCGGGCTACGAGGCGAACATTGTGAGCCGCAAAAGGTAATACAGTTGACGGCACCTAACGGGATCACGGTGACGGTTTAAGGTGATCGAGTCACGACGATTCCGAAGGTGATTGCGATGGCGGTGGCGGGAAGGTGCATGAGGCGTGGACGTATTTGCCTACTTGGCTGATGTAAGGTTTGAGGATACATTAACATCCCAACTGTCAGATGTACCGAGACCCGAGTAAAGTTTATTGGTGGCCGGTTATGAAGCGTGATATGGTGGAGTACGGGAGTAAATGCCTTACTTGTTTACAAGTGAAGGTCGAGCACTAAATGTCATATGGGAAGCATTGAGGTGATCAAGGCCACGACCGAGAAGCTTGAAAGGATCAAAGCCCTGATGAAGGTAGCCAAAGATAGACAAGAAGTCGTATGTTGGTAAACGACGTAGACCGATGGAATTCCAGGTGGGAGACTGGAAAAGAGATAAGGCAGTATTGCCCATAATTGTTTAAGAAATAACAGGTTTCAGGGACGAAACCTATATAAGGGGGTGGACTTGTAACACCCGGAAATTTTCTTTGAAGTCGACAAAAGAAGAAAAGAAATAAAGTTCAAAGTCGAGGGACCCAACTTGCCAAAACAGAAAGAAACTTGGATGAGTGGAAGTATAAAAGGGGAGGATAGCCCACACCCTCCCCATTCTTGCCAAAAACTCAGCCAAAGGGAGAAGAGAAGGAGAAAAAGAGGAGAAAAGCTTGGTTCGGGTTGTTTCGAGTGTGGAAATCGTCGTGAAGCGGGTCAAATCGAAGCTCTACTCGACGGGATCATTTATATGAGTTCTAGGACCCCTCTTTTACATGTTTTTGAATGATTTTAGGGCTGGAACACATCTGAAAACCACTTTTCGGGTATTTGGGTGTAAACCCGTTTATGTATGTGTGTGTATGTGTATGATTCAGTTGGGCTTGATTTCGGGATTGGTTGTGCTTGAATGATGTCGTGGTATGCTTCCCTAAGGTTTAGAATGGTTGATTTGAGCTTAAAAGAGGTTTGGAAGAGTTTGGAGGTCTAACATGGTAGCTACAGTTCAAGATGAACTGCATATGGCACACAGCTAGGGCTATGCCACTAGAGGTCCATGCGTCCAAATGAGGTGCGACTGGGTCCATACGTATGAAAGGTGTGCGACTGATATTCATTCACACGAAAGTGGTGCGACTGAGGGTCATAAGCATGAGGGCTATGCGACTGAAGGAAATGCGGATAAAGGTCATGCGATTGAAGGTCATGCGGATGAAGGTCATGCGACTAAGGGTCATGCGACTGGAGTCCATACGCCTGTGAGTCGTGCGATTGAGGTTCATATGCATGAAAGGGGTGCGACTGAGGGCTATCCGCATGAAGGTCATGCGACTGAGGTCCATACGCCCGGATTTCATGTGACTGAGGTTCATTCGCATGGGAAGTATGCGACTGGAAGCTATGCGACTGGAGGTCCATTCGCCTGAGTGTTCTCATACGCACGGAAGACCATGCAACCGAATAGGGTCCATACGCCCGAATGACCATTGTATTGCCTTACTTTCGGGAAAATACGGGCGTAGGCTCGGACCTTGAGGGTTGTAGATGATGTGATGGGCATGGATGATGTAAGATGATGTATGATGATGAGCTGATGATGGTGATGATGTGTGATGCCGTATGGTTATATGATGTGATGCGCGTGACTGGTGTGATGTTTGATGTTGTGTGATTGTGCATGTTGAATGTTATGCATGATGTATGTTATGGGTGCGCGATGTCATCTTGTGTGATTGATGTTGTATGTTTTTATGTTCCTTATTATTATGTATGATTGTCTTCCAGTGGTTTTGCATTGAACGTTAATGAATAAAAGTAATGTTTTATGTAACGTAAAGTGGAAGATAATGAAAAGATGAACATAATGATGGTGTGCATGCATTAATGAACGAATGAGTGTATGGAAAAGCTTGCAAGCAATATGTACAGAGGTGCATGGCTCTATGAAGTCGTAAGCTCAACTACGTGTGGTTTAGCTAACCCGTATGGATACACGCAGGGGTTCCAGTCTTTATGACTGACGAACGGTATGGTACGTGGTTGTAGTGGTTACGCACCTCGATGCTGGTGTCAGGCTATGTGCAGTGTGGAAGTCATTTTATGATCTTCGGCCCAATACTCGAGTATGCATAATGTGGGGGTGTTGTATACGTGGTTATAGTGGTTACCCACGTCGATGCTGGTGCCAGGCTATGTGCGGTGTGGAAGTCATTTATAATCTTCTGCCTAGTACCCGTTGTGTGCATACGTTTGGGGTATAGTTGATGACACTGATCCGGAAAGAGCTAATGATGTTATGAACGAATGAAGCGAATGAAATGTATCATGCGATGATTAGTGAGTGAAAGTAAGAATGTATGAACGAATGGAAGAATGTAACGAATGTAATGGAAGATAATAATTATATTATCTGTGTATGTATTTTGTGTGATTGCTTACGAAAGTAACGAATGGTTTTATGAAGGAAGTAAAGTATGTTTTCTTTAAAACTAGAACTCACTCAGCAACGCTGACTTTGATGTGTTTCCAGTTGGCAAGTATGTTGCTAAGGATGGCACGGGGCGACTACTCAGTTCTTTTGCGATGGCATCCATTGTTATAATACTTTTGTAATGGAATGTAAAAATGTATTTTGTAATTCGATAATGTCGTATTGTTTTGCAAAAGCTATTATGTTTAAATGAAATGTACGTTTAAATGTTTCCGTTGCAACGCTTTTATTAAGATGAAAATATATGTTTTATGTGCGATGAATGACCAGCTGTAAGCGTCCCGGGAACGGGGCCTTACATAATGCCATTTGGGTTGACCAACACACTGCTATATTCATGGGCCTCATGAGTAAGGTTTGTAAACCCTACTTGGACAAGTTTGTGATAGTGTTCATCGATGATATTCTGATATATTCATAGTCCAAGGAAGAACATGAGCAACATCTCAGGAAAATTCTAAATATCTTAAAGAAAGAAAAGTTATACGCAAAATTCTCTAAGTGTGAATTTTGGCTTCGAGAAGTTCGATTCCTCGGACACGTTATTAATGAGAAGGGTATCCACGTGGACCCGACAAAGATTGAAGCAATCAAAAACTGGGAACCCCTAAATCTCCAACTGAAGTACGACAATTTTTAGGGTTAGCTGGTTATTATCGAATATTTATAGAAAACTTTTCAAAGATAGCTCAACCACTAACCTTATTAACTCGCAAGGATAGAAAGTACGAATGGAGCGAGGATCATGAAAAAGCCTTTCAATTACTGAAAAAAAAGTTGTGTAGTGCACCCATACTGTCCCTACCAAATGGGACAGATGGATTTGTAGTGTATTGTGATGCGTCACGGTTGGGTCTTGGATGTGTATTAATGCAGAAAGATAAAGTCATTGCATATGCATCCAGATAGTTGAAAGTGCATGAAAAGAAATACACTACCCATGACCTAGTATTAGGAGCTGTTGTTTTCGCTCTTAAAATTTGGAGACATTATTTATATGGAACCAAATGCATCATATACACTGGTCACAAGAGTCTGCAACAAATCTTTAATTAGAGGGATTTAAATATGAGGCAACGCCGCTGGGTAGAGCTGTTATACGATTATGATTGTGATATTCAATATCACCGGGGCAAAGCTAACGTTATGGCAGATGCACTTAGTAGGAAAGAAAGGGAAAAGCCTCTACGAGTGCGAGCGTTGAAACTTACCGTATACTCGAACCTTACTAACCAAATTCGTGATGCTCAACTCGAAGCATTGAAAGATGGAAATGTGGAAGGTGAAGGCCTACGAGGAATGATCAAGGGGTTAACACCTAACTCTGATAAGTTGATGCATTTTAAATCGTGTATGGGTCCCTAAGTACGGAGATTTGTGCAAAGTAATTATCGATGAAGCACATAAATCAAGGTACTCAATTCACCCAGGGATCGACAAAATGTATCATGACGTAAAGGAATTTTACTAGTGGCCTAACATGAAAGGAGACATAGCTTCATACGTTAACCAATGTATGACCTGCTCCAAGGTAAAGGCAGAATATCAGAAACCATCTGGACTTCTGCAACAACCAGAAATTCCAAAGTGGAAATGGGAATGCATTGCCATGGATTTTGTAACAAAATACCCAGAACAGCAAGTGGTTATGATACCATCTGGGTAATTGTCGATCGATTGACAAAATCTACACACTTCTTACCCATGAAGGAGACATACAACAAGAGCAAGTTGGAAATTTTATACATCAAGGAAGTGGTGTCACACCACGGTGTACCAGTCTCAATCATATCCGTTAGGGATAGTCGATTTACCTAAAGATTCTGGCAATCCCTACATGAAGCCATGGGTACCCGACTAGACATGAGCATGGCTTATCACCCACAAACAGACGGCCAGAGTGAGAGAACCATCCAGACTCTGGAAGATTTATTAAGAGCATGCGTGATCAATTTTGGCGGAAATTGGGATGCTCATCTACCATTAGCAGAGTTCTCACACAATAACAGTTATCACACTAGCATCAAAGCCGCTCCATTTGAAGCACTGTATAGAAGGAAATGTCGGTCACCGCTATGTTGGGCAGATATCGGGGAGAGACAATTAACAGGACCATAAATTATACAAGAGACAACGGAAACGATTTTTCAGATCAGAAAAAGACTGGAAGTTGGTAATAGTCGGCAAAAGAGCTACGCAGATACCGAAGAAAGCCCTTAGAATTCATGGTTGGTGACAGAGTAATCTTGGAAGTATCTCCATGGAAGGGCATTATGAGATTTGGCAAAAGAGGGAAGCTGAGCCCACGATTCATAGGACCCTTTGAAATCATGGAACGGGTTGGGAAGGTTGCATATAGACTCAAACTACCAGAGGAACTTGGAAATGTGCACAATGTATTCCATTTATCTAATTTAAGGAAATGCATGATGGATGAATCCCTAGTTATTCTACCAGACGAAGTTAGGATCGACAACAAACTTCACTTTATCGAGGAGCCAATAGAGGTCTTGGATTGGAAAATTCAGAAACTCAGGCGTAGACAAATCAAATTAGATAAAATCCGATGGAAATCTAGAAGAGGACCTGAATTTACTTGGGAACATCAAGATCAAATGCAACAAAAGTACCCTCACATGTTCAAAACCAGAATTGACTCAGGCTCAACAACGTAAATTTCGGGACGAAATTTCTTAAACGAGGGAAGACTGTGACACCCGGTCAAACAGGTCAACACTCGAAACCATTTGTAATAATAAATCTATGGTTATTTAATAATTATATCTAATTAATTGAAAACCCTACATTAACGTTTTAACAAACCTTGGAATCATTTAACAGTTACTTGTATATAATAATAATAATAATAATAATAATCATAATAATTACAACAATGATTAATTAATAATAATAATTACAATAGTAATTATTAATAATAATAATATTTGTGATTTGGAAGACATGCATGGATGATAACTAGTTATCCATATCTTTTCAAAATCTCCTCTTAAACCCCACTCAACCCCTTAATATTCTCACATTTCTTCCACTCCCACACACCACACACACACCACCACCACCACCACCCCCATCAGCCGCCCCTACTGCCGCACCACCCCCTGCCACCGCACACCGCCGGCCGTCGCGACCAACATCTCCATCCCCCTCGACCGTGACCGCCACCTTCATCACCATCAACCACCGTCGCCATCCCCATCAACCGCCACAACTAACCCGCTGCCACCACCATCAGCAATCGTCGTAACCATCACCACCATCTGTCACCTCCATCGCCACCAACACTACCATGCGTCACCAACACCACCACTAGTGACCTCACCTACATTCTCTCTAAGGATTCTAGTTGAAATTTCGAATAGAACCCAAAGTTGTAATCGGAAGTTGAAGAAACCTGCTATCATTGTATGCATTGTTCATTCTGTTGTGTTTAAGGTATTTTGATTAGATTGTTTACATTTGTTCATGCATGGATAATCAAGATGAAAATCTTGATGAACCTTGGTTCACCCATTTAAGGATTTTATGAAATGGTTGTTTTGATGATATTGATGTAAAAATGGTTCTTTAAATGATTATATAAATCTAAAAATATGTTTAGAATATGTTAAAGTTTGATGAAATCATATTATTTGGGAGATCTAAAAGGTAAGAATACATATATGAATGTACATGTAGCATATGTATGTATGTATGAACACATAAGTTGGATGATTGATGAATAATGGTCCTGTTAGAAACATTAGGTGATAATATGGATTAAGGATTGTTGTTAATAAGATGACTTAGGATGATAACTAGGTTGAAACTTTAGGTGACAATAATAATACAAGGAATAATGATAATGAGTGACTAAGTTAAGATGATAAAAAAAATAATAATAAAAGGTGGATACTTGGACATACTAAAAGACATCACTAGATAATGAGTTCTTAATAATTTGAGACTAGAAATCAAGATGTAGATCAAAAATAAGACCAAAAGGACACTATGACCAAACGACTCGACTAAAACAACAATTGAAACTTCAAAAATATATATATAGAACTAAAGACAAAATATATTTTGAACAACTCATGACTAATTACATTTATAATATATATATATATGTATATATATATGTTATATATATATATATTATATATATATTCATATATTTTAGATAACAACTACAAATTAATGAGTTTTATGTTTTGTAAAAATAATATATGTGTGGTAATTAAATAATCTTAATAGCTATAAAAAAGAATTATTTTATAATAAAATAAAATAGGAGTTTTTGCATTAAAATTTATTAGTAGCAAAACTATTAATTAAACTTTGAATAAAGACTAATATATATATATATATATATATATATATATATATATATATATATATAAGTTGGAAAATTATAGTTTTATAACATAAGACGCATAAATTATAAAATCACTAGTTAAATATAAGTTTTAAACGCAAGGTTCGCAAGTAGAATAGTAAAGACATAAGGCATCTAGAATATGAACAAGGATTAGATATTAGTGAAAGGGTATATAACCCTAAAGGGAAAATAATAGTCTTTACTAAAAAATTACAATAGTGCATATTTCTAAATAATAAAAACATGCTATTTTAAACAACTAAATAAGTGGGTGAAAAGCATTCGTAAGCATAAATCATCATGTATTGACCATAATGCACATGATTAATGTTCCATTATCAAAGGCCTAGCATGTTGGTTTCTTTTCGTTAAATGCATTCAAGGTGAGTCCTTCGGCCCCGTTTTAAATATTATTTTAACTGTTTTGGGGGAAAAGCATGAAACAATACTTTAAAATATATGATGGGTTAAACGAGATAATATATTATGAGGGTATAAGTTGGGTCAGTGGTATGGATATATATACCATTGAGCCCCTAAATCCCCCTATAATCATTAACCTCAGGGGTGAGGCCACAGTGTATATTGGTAGATCTATCGGGTAGAATAGCCCGCTCTCGGGACCAGTCGCACTGGTCAGGTTGTGGCGAGGGAGTTTTTATGTCTGGATAGTTGTGGGGAAACGACGTGTTTCTTGGTTTGATTATGGACTTATGACCTAAATTTATCATAGTATCTAGCTAGTCTATGTGAAATATATTATGCTCTGTTTCATCATATTGTTTTCAAAAACGAATATTTACGAGACCGAAAAACCCCGATTGCTCACCAACTTTATGTTGACTTTATTACCCTTCATGCTTTTCAGGGTTATAGGTGAGCTCTATGTGAAATTTCCGGGAACAATTCTTTGGAGGGTCGAACGTGTAATTATCTTTTATTAAATAAAAGAAAATGTAATTCCAACCAATAAGAATTTGCATGATGTTGAGATCGTTGATAACTAGTATGAATTTAGACTGACTAATGTATGGGTTTACATAATTGACGTTATTGATGAACACATTTGACTATAAAAGTTGGACTAACTCCAACTTCCGTTACCACCACGTCACGCGACCTTCTGCTACGATTTTCGGGGTGTGACAAGTTATAAAGAAAAAATAGAACTTTTAGGTAAACAACTAAGGGAAACCGAGGTTGTTGCTTTTAATCAAGCTAATGTTATAAAGTTTATTTAAATGCTTTTGAAGAAACAAAGAAAGAAAAAGCAGTTTTAGAAGTCGAAGTCAATTCTTTAAAACAAAAACTGCACAGCTGGACCAGTTCTTCTCGCATAGTTCAACACTTAGTGAAAGAACGAAATAATGGGGAAGGGTTGGGTTACAAAATAGTTCTACCACCACATGAGATCATGTTAAATACAAAATGTAGACCTGTAAATAAAAACCCAATTAAGGATCATGTGGTGTCCACTCCTCTGGTTAGTGATCCTGATTCCACGGGTAAACTGGTGAAATCTGTCACTAAACAGAAGGATGCTACTTAGAAATCAAAAGGCAAGATGCCCGTTGAGAATTTAAATGAAGTATTTAAAGGGTTAATGTAAGGTCAGGTTCACCAAAGTCTATTTCAGAACCCAAACTGACTAAACCAGTTAACCACACATGTGTTAGTCATCAAAGTCCAACCAAAGGGCATGTTAAAGATGTTCAAAACGTCAAAACAATTAATTTTGTTAATAAAGGTGATACATCTAAATGAGAAGTGATTAAATCCAACCAGACTCATGTCACAATTTTATCACACTTAACCCCACATAAATAGTTTCCTTAACATGTAGAAGGAAGATCATGCTACAGTTGTGGAAAGAGAGGACACATTTCTTCTAACTGTCCTTATTATCAAACTCCCAGATAGGAAATTAAACTTTATGATACTAAACCAAGTTCTTCAAAAAGGAGTTCTATTACTCCACCAAAAAGAATTAATGAACCTAAAGTGCAAACTTTAAGCCAGTCGTCTGTTTATCACAAACAGGCCTTACACGAAACTGGCTTATGGAAAGAAAAGTCAAGTCCATTGTCTGATAATGAGAACAATAAGAAGAATGATATGCCATCACCTTTAAATGGACAGTGGGTTGAGTTTATGATGTGTGATTCGTCTAGGTCACCCAGCTAGTTAAGGCTTGGGTCCCAAACCTAAACTGATTATTTCCTCTGAATATGTAGGGTTTCCATTACAATGCTATCACAAATACCTGGATTGTTGATAGTGGGGCGTCTAGGCACATGACCAGGAACTTGTCTCTCTTTTTCAGTTTCAAACAAATTAAAGGGGGACATGTATCATTTGCTGAGAATAAAGGAGGATACATTACCGCTCAAGGCAAAGTGGGAAACTAGAAAGTCAAGTTTGATAAGGTCAACTAGATTCAACAACTACAGAATGACTTGCTTTCAGTCTCCCAGATCTGTGACAAAGGATTCAAAGTTGTTTTTGACAACAATAAGTGCTACGTATTGAAGAAGGACTACTTTATCCCGAAGGACAAAATCTTAATGTTAGCTTCAAGATATAATGACCTATATGTCTTGGATCTATTAAAACCCTCCACAATTGACCATAAAGTTCAATGCTTCTTGTCAAAGGCATCAAAGAGGGACTCAATCTCCTGGCATAGGAGAATGGGACACATCAATCCACGGAAGATAAATCATCTGATCCAGAATGATTTAGTGAATGGAGTAAATGTCAAGAATTTTCAACTTCCAGATTTTTCTGTAGCGTGCAAGAAAGGTAAACAGACCAAAAAGCCTCACAAGGCAAAGAAAGTAAATTCCATTGACCTGCCTCTCGAACTTCTACACATGGATCTGTTTGGTCCTGTCAGCACCAAAGGCATCGCTGGTGATTTGTACTATTATGTGGTCACTAATGATTACTCAAGATTCTCTTGGTAATGTTTTTGAAATCCAAATCAGAGACATTTGAATCTTTCAAACAGCTGGTAACTACATTGGAATCACTCTACAAGCTGAAAGTGAGACAGATTCGATTAGAAAACGGCACGGAGTTCAAGAACCAATGGATGGAGGCATTCTGCAAAGAGAAAGGAAGTGTACACCGGTTCACATCTGCCTACACTCCACAAATGAACGAAGTTGCTGAATGAAAGAACAGGAGCTTGATAGAGACAGCAAGAACGATGCTAGCCGACTCGAAACTGCCCATCCAATTTTGGAACGAGGCAGTTTCCAATGCATGTAACACCCTCAATCGAGTCTTGGTGGTCAAACGTCATGGTAAAACGTGTTATGAGTTGCTCCAGCGACGTAAACCTAATCTGGAGTATCTCGAACCATTTGGCGCACCATGTACGCTGCTAAAGAAAACTCAGTCAGGGAAGTTTAGTGAGAAGGCTGAAGAAGGGATCTTTCTAGGATACAATATATCAGACAAAAGAGTTTATAACAACTCAACAGGTCAAGTAGAAGTGTGGTGCAACGTTGACGTTCATAGATACACCACCCCCCTTGCTGGAGAGGGACCTCCCTCTCTTCCTGATAATGAGTTATCAACCAGAATGATGTACGACGTCTTCAACACACCATCACTAGACTCGACAACATTAGGTGAATCTTCTAGTCATTTAGGGGGAACACTTGATGTAAGTGACTCCTCCTCAGACAATGAAAAAGTGGAGACTGAACAGGTCGACCAGGAGGAACAAGTTCCTGCTACTAAAAGTACACAAGCATCAGATGTTGATGCCTCTAATACTTCGGAACCTCGCACTCTAACAGCTACAGATACTAAACCGAGAATTCAAAATCTGGATCAGGAAGTAGTTGTTCCCACCACTCCTGGATCTTGACTAAATATATATCATCCTCTGGACAACGTCATAGGGGATGTACAATCGGGAGTATAGACATGAAATCAGCTATACTCAGTTGATTATGCCTTAGTCATGGAAAAAGGATATCTTCACGACGGTTCTTATCGATGTTCTGTGTCTCAATTTGAGCCAAAATATGTAAGTGAAGCCTTAAACGATGAGGCATGGGTTAGTGCCATGCAAGATGAACTCCTACAATTCAAGAAGCTAGGAGTATGGACACTGGTGGATAGACCAAAAGGTTCTAAGGTGATTCACACTAAATGGGTCTTGAAGTGCAAGAAAGATGACCAAGGGGTCATAATGAGAAACAAGGCTCGACTTGTGGTTCAAGGTTTTAGACAAATTGAAGGCATTGATTACAATGAAGTGTTTGCACCTGTGGCTAGAATGGAAGCAGTCTGTATCTTCCTAGCCTATGCATCTTACATGAAGATTAAAGTTTATCAACTAGATGTCAAAAGTGCATTCCTTCATGGTGAAATCCATGAGACAGTCTACATCAGTCAACCCGAAGGATTTGAGGATCCTTATCATCAGGATAGAGTTTACAAACTGGACAAGGCTCTCTACGGGCTCCATCAAGCCCCTAGAGCCTGGTATGAGAAGCTCTCGACTCATCTTGTGAAACACGGTTTTCGTAGAGGAGTGATTGATTGTACGTTATTCATCAAAGAAAAAGATGGTGATTTACTGCTGGTACAGATATATGTAGACGACATAATCTTTGGTTCCAAGAATGAAGAATTATGTAAAGAATTTGAATCTGTAATGAAAGCAGAGTTCGTGATGAGTGCAGTGGGGGAGATGAAGTTCTTCCTAGGATTATTGGTGGATCAGACACCAAAAGGAATCTTCCTGCATTAGACTAAATATGTAGGGGACATCCTCAGTCGGTTCGACATGGAGAATGCTTCAGCTGCTGGAACTCCACTTGCCACGAACCACGATGTGGCACCCGACAAAAATGGTGATCTGGTTGATGCTACAATGGATAGAGGAATGATCGGATCCCTTATGTATCTCACAGCGTCTCGTCCTGATATCATGTACGCCATGTGCCTTTGTTCTAGATATCAGGCAAAACCAAAAGTAAATCATCATATTGGTATGAAATGGATTTTTCGCTATCTGAAGGGTACTCCAACACTTGGGTTGTGGTATCCTCATGAAGATGATTTTGAGCTTACATCGCATAGTGAATCGGACTATGGTGGTTGCAAGATGAATTACAAGTCAACTTCTGCAGGTTGTCAATTCTTTGGTAGACGGTTAGTCACCTGGCAATGTATGAAGCAGACATCGGTTGCTCTGTCAACTTGTGAAGCGGAATACGTTGCTGCTGCAAGTTGCTGTTCGCAGATCATTTGGATTCAACAGCAAATGCGTGACTATAGTTTGTAGTTCTCTAACACTCCTATCTTTGTTGATAATTCTACTGCGATTGTTGTCACCAAAAATCCAGTCCAACATCCTAAAACTAAACACATCGGTATTAAATATCACTTTATACACGACTGTTTTGAAAATCAATTAATCGATGTGGTTAAAATAAATACGGATTTTCAACGCACCGACCTCTACACAAAAGCATTTAATAAACCAATGTTTTTATATCTTTTAGAGGTTAATGGCGTGAAAAAGAAAAGTGATGTGATTTTAGAGGAAGAAAGTGTATAGTCTGACATGTTTTTTATTTTATTTTATTTTATTTTATTTTATTTTATTTTATTTTATTTTATTTTATTTTATTTTGTTTTATTTTATTTTATTTTTATTTTCCTGTTTATTAAAATCCAAAACACAAAAATATTTTCGGTTTTACAATTTTAGGGGAAGAATAGGTTAGATTAGTATTATATTAGTTCCTTTATTTAATTACTTATAAAAAACAACGGGGGAGGAGGGCAGCTTAGCTAAAAGGAATGAAATCAAATCTGTGATTTTGATTCAACGTTATAGAAAATAATAGTACATAGGGAACAAAGTGTTTAGGACTTTAAAAGATTTTAAATGATTAAGATGTAAAATTCAAAGTATAAATCTTAGAAGTCTAAGCAAAATAAAAGGAAAAATAATAGCAAAACTAGTATGCTACTGAGATAACATAGAGAAAGTAGACTTGGAGGTTGCTAGTTCATTATATGATTTGTCGGTAGATTCAACACGATAGATGATTAGACCTCATTGATGGTTTATAATTCAACTAAGTTGTTCAACTTGATGTGGGTTCCCATCTTATCCCTGGGTAACACAATCAACACAGTTCCATAAAGGGGTGAAGAGCAAAATAAACGCCACAAATGTGTGCGGACGACCATAAAACTGAGCAAAGCACATGGAAAAATGCTAAATTCAATCAAGCTAATAACTTTTGTTGTTGGTGCGTTATGTGCAAAAAGAAAATAAATGCTCTAACAAGAAGATAGGTTGTGTACCTCTCTGTTGTGCGGTGGCACTGACCTGAGGATAATCATAACCTAAATATTCTAGAATTCATTGTTGTGTGCGCTTCTCTGATGTGCGATGGCACTGACCTGAGGCTTGGCATCTCTTTGAAAGCTCTTAGAATAGTTTCTTCTTGTCAAAATGTCTGTAGACCACTCAAAAATCTCCTGAGGAACGTTGATTACCATATAAGTGTGGGATCCACAAATGCTTGTTGAAATAACAAAACCTAATTCGTCACCAATTTGTGTGAAAAATCAGTGTATGGATTTAAGAGGAAAAATATACTGACAATCATTGTGGCTGCAACTCTTGTCAGTCAAAATCATTGTGTACATCTTATAGCTCTAGTATGATTTCCTAAACTTGCTATTGATTCTCGGTAAAAACAAGATTCAAGCATCAAAAGGTTTTATGAAAATGTCCCAATTGATTTTGATATACCTGTATGATTCCATAATGAATCGTTCTAGTTATGATCAAATTAACTTGAAGCTATGCTGTCCAGGAAGAAAAATCTATTAGATACCTTTCTTAAGATTTTAAACTACCTCAAATCAGAAATACAAAAATATGTCTTGGTTTTCTTTTAAATTTCTAGTTGTTTTTTTATTTTTTATATTTAGTCATTTGGTAGGTAAAAGTCAGACTATACGTCTGGATTCAATCTGTGAATCACTTACTAAAAGTGGCCACGTCAGGTGACCAATCGGGTCTTAAAGTTAAAAGGATCACATCTGGGGTGATCATCTAAGGTTGAAGTTAAAAGAATCATGTCTGAGGTGATCAACAGTTTTTCAAATTAAAAAGATCATGTCTGAGATGATCATCGGTCATAACGTCTTATCAATAGTTAAACATGTATGTTTGAATGTGAAAGAGGTCAAACTCATAAGTATGGACCAATCGCACGATTGGACCATGAGCATGGTCCAATCGCACGACTGGACCATGAGTATGGACCAGTCGCACAATTGGATCACAAGTATGAGCCAATCGCATGATTGAACCATACGTATGAGTCCAGTCGCACGACTGAACCCCAGTCGCACGATTGAAAGTTGACCTAGTATAGATAGCAGAGACTCAGTCGCACATTCTCATCACCCCTCAATCGCTCTCAAGTTGCACGAAAGCACCGTTACTCTGCCAAAATTTCACTCTATTGATTTAGCACAGTGTTTGTCATTCTAATGTGTACTCACTGTATCTACAGGTAATGTGAAACCAAAATCGATGTCAATTTCCCGTTTAACCTAGCCCTAATGTCCAAATCACCCAATACAAGAACTTAGACATAATCTTCAAAATAAACGACTAAAATGGACTTAATCGTTGATTGACATAATATTAGGTGTTAGAATGTCTGCGAGTGTAATGAGCCTAAGCATAACGATTAACATCAAGTACAGACCAAGAACTGATCTTAAAGTGTCGAACAAAGACTTATGCGAATGGACGTGCTGATGAACTTCAATCGCACGATTGAGCTAGGCGTATGACTCAATCGCACGAATGAACCAGGCGTATGAGTTCAGTCGCACAATTGACTCAACCGCATGGCCTAACACATGATTAAGTTCAGTCGCAAGTTCAATCGCACGACAGAACTCAGCCACATGCTCAATCACACAAATGAACTCAGTTGTACGGTTCAATCGCATGATTGAACCAGACTGATCTCAGAACAGTTTAAATTTCAACAGTCTTCTGTTATTGACAAATCTCATGTTTATGTGTCTTGTGTTACAGGAACATGGTAGATAGGTGGCCAATCAACACCAAGCACAACATCTGTGCTCATGTGGATGCCACCACTCGGAATGTTGCTAAGTTTGTTGGGATTATTGCGTTTCTGAGGAGGTCGAGGATCTATAGAGCTATCTTTGCTCCTTGATAGAGAACCTTAAGGCAAAAGGCAAGGAAGGCTTCTGCATGTACCCAAGGTTCTTGCAAATGATCATAGATGAGAAGCTTCCTCTGCTGCCTAAGGACAAGGACGATGCAGTGATATTAGAGGTGATGGATGACACCACCCTGGGAAGGATGAAGGTGTACCAGGGCAGGCAGGTGAAGCCCCCATTGGGGAGATTGTTTGGGCATCTGGCTCGGGAATACTACGTGGCGCCCGCTCGCAAGAAGTGGCGTCACAATGATAGTGATTCAGACACTAAGCCCATAGTTTTACCCACTGACGATGACGATGACAGTAAAGATGGTGGAGATACTGGCCCCACTCCATCGAGGGCCACCGCCACTGATATAGCATCTCCACCATCCACTCAGGGTGGAACTGAGAGAGCTGGGTTCCGTCAAGACTTCCTGCCAGATGAGGAGGAAAAGTCAGATGAGGAGCCGTTGGTAAGGACAGTAGGCAGTAAGGTTGTTGCCACTGAGAGAGGGATTGCAGTAGTTGGTGGTGAGTCCAGGGATGCTACTACTAATGTGATTGATCCATCATACATCCCTGACCAGCCCATCAGCCCAGGGGGAGCATCTCTTCTAAGGGCTCGAGGAAGAAGCGGATGGCTTACCCCCATGGCATGAAGAGCAAGAGAAGGAGGATTACCCTGATTACCACCTCTACCACAACTACTACCACCACTACCACACCTTCTATAATCACTACCACACCTCCTACCACCACTACCACACCTCCTATCACCACTACCACACCTCCTACCACCACTACCGCAGCCACCCCTTCACCATCCACTCCTATTCCACCTCTTATATTCACCACATCCACCACCACTACCACCACCCAACGAGCCGGGACATCTGCTCAAGTCCCAATGAGCGATGGATCCACTCTACCCTCTATCGGGGTAAAGGAACAGCTAGCCAACCTCAACCGGATGGTGCTAAAGGTGCTTGCTGCCGGTGAGCAAAAAGCTGCGCAGCTCAACCAGCTTATGGAGCTCAATGTTGCTCATGCTCGGCATATTACACAGCTCTAGGAACATAATCCATATTCTATTTAGAGGATAGAGGAGCTAGAGAGAAATAACAAGAAGATTATGCTAAGGCTTAAAGGATCCAAAGATGAGCCTTTAAAGATTAGGGAAGGAGATGATGATGATGATGATGATGATTCGGGTGATGATGAAGGACAGAGTGGAAAGGAGAAAGGGGACGATGATGACGAAGAAGGTGATGCTGCTGCATCAACTTCTACTCAGGGTCAAGAGAGGCGTTCTAAGAGAGCTCAAGATCAAGGAGCCTCGTCTTCGGCTCCTCCAGCTGAAGAATTGACCGATCAAGATAAAAGTAAAGATTAGATGTTTTGTATTTAGAAAGGTTTTGTACTTGATTCGAATATTACATTAATGTAATTTATGATTATCTATGTTTATCTATGTTTAAATATCTTAATTAACTACTAATGATTGATGTGTTAGATGTTTAAATCAAGCAGATAAAACTTCACAGCAAGATGAATATGCTATTGCTCCCCTTCAGCAAATCAAGTCTCAGTTTACCATGATTCTTGATTTGCAAGGAATTATGAGAAGGTTAGTGAGCTACACTCCTGAAGAAGGAGAAATTATACACGATCTGACCGACAAGCAACTTGCTGAGATGTTTAGACTGAATCCTTACAAGCTCATCAAAGACGTTCCAAATGTCGATGTTATGAGTGATGATGAGCTGAATAATGTTGATGAAATAGAGATAGAGGATGTCACGTCTGATCGCTATCCAGAGTACATTGACCAAGAGGGAAATATGATCCTCGACTTGGGTGACACTCTCAGCAGTGCTACATTTGAAAAACTAGATGAAACGGAGAAAGAGAAAGATAAGGATGAAAGCCAAGCCCAAGCCTTGGATGCAGATGTTGATATAAAGAAGGCTGAATAAGCAGCTTGTTTTGCTAAAATAAGAGCCCAGCGCATAGCTCAAAAGCAAAATGCCTACACCAAACTCTACAAGGTCAAGAAACATCAGAAGGTTTCTGGTAAGATCATAGCGTGAGCGTATTTTGAGGACTTAAACGTTTATGTTGTAAAAAGGGAGAAGGGAATAGAGTACTTCAAGTATCCTCATGAGAAGACTCTCCTAGGCTTTGAGCTCAACCAACTGGCATGCTTAAATCTACTGTATGCTGATCCTAGAAAGATGTCAGGTTGGTTTAAGGCTGCATTGTAACACCCGGCTATTTTTACAAATCAAGATATAAAGAATAAAAGCAAGAAAGGCAATTAAGTCCAAGTGGAGGGACTAAAAGTGTAAGAAGGACACAAATATTTGAAAGTTGGTGTAAAAGGTGGGCATGGCCGCCCACCCTCTTTTCACATCACCATCTTCTTCGATTTTAGAGAGAGAGAGCGGAGAACACTCTCGGTTGTTGCAAAGGAAGAAGAAGACGAAGTGGGCGAATTCGAGGTTTTTATGTTTTTGTGTTGGGTTTTATCCCGGTTACATGCTTATGTGCTTATGTGTTCGTGTATGTGCTCAGGTGTGTGTTTTGGGGTTGTTTTTAGGTGTTTGAACTCATTGCAAGCGGGTTAAAAGGAAGAACACCCCAGTTGCACCAGGTGAGTTCTAGACCCTGGTTTTTACATGTTTTAAACTATCTTTGGGGCTGAAAATGTATTAAAACGATTTTTACAAGCTTGTGGATGTTTACCGTATGTAATGTGTATGTTGAATGTTGGTTCTTGAATGTTTATAGGTTATTCATGTTTAGAATAGCCACATTATGCTTAGAACAGATGGGTTCGACGATTAGGATGGAAGATATCCTAGAAACATGTTTACAGAATGCTCATGCGCCTAGATAAGTGTTCATACGTAGAAAGAATCAAGTGTAAGTCATGCGCCTAAACTGTAACCCATGCGCCTAAAATTTGCCTTTGAAAAGTCTAAGTATAGCCCATGCGCCTGAACAGTGGTTCATGCACCTAGAAATGTTAGTCGGATGACTAAGTGTAGGACCATGCGCCCCAATAGTGCCCATGCGCCCAAGTGGCCCATGCGCCTAAGTGTTCATGCGTCCGAATAGTATCCATGCGCCTAGATTGGGATGGAATTTACTAAGTGTTCAGACGTCCAAGAGTCCTCATGCGCCTGAAAGTGGCCATGCGCCTAAGTGTTCCCGTGCGCCTGAATAGTGTCCATGCGCCCGCATAGTGCCCATGCGCCTAGGACTTAGAATATTCTTCTGATTTTTGGGGAAAATGTGTAAAGTAGGCCTTGACTTGGGAAATTCCCGGGGGACTAAAAGTTGACTTTTGGGGTCATAGATAGTATGATGGGCATGTTATGATGATGATGATGATGATGTTGCATGACTATGCATGATGTATGTTAGGTATGTATGATGCCCTGTGATGATGTATGTATGGTATGTTATATTATGTTCCTATGATGATGAATGCTTATCTTTCCATGGCTTTACGTGTTATGTTATTGAATAAACCGAAAGTATTATGTAACGTAAAGTGAAAGATAATGAAAGAGGAACATGATGAATGAATGCATGCATTAACGAATGAATGAACATAAAAAGTCTTGCAAGCAAATGTATGGAGGTTCACACCTAATGAAGGGTGTTACCTCAACTGTGTGTGGGTTAGCTACCCCAGAAGGATGCACACTGGGGTTCAATCCTTGTGATTGACCATATGTATGGGATCGTTGCCGCTTGCCCCAGGTACTGGAATCAGCTTCGTGCACAATGTTCGGGGTCTATGATAGACCTCAGGCCCAGTAACTAGCTTTGTTCACAATGTTCGAGGTATAGCATATGGCATTGATCCAGAATGAAAAGAAAAGATGAATGGTGAATGTACTTGCCCCAGGTACTGGAGTCAGCTTCGTGCACAATGTTCGGGGTCTATGATAGACCTCAGGCCTAGTAACCAGCTTCGTGGACAATGTTCGAGGTATTGTACATATCACAAGATGTAACGAATGAACGAAGATTAATGAACGTAATGGAATATAATAATGATATTATATGTATGTACGTATGTAAGGCCCCGTTCCCGGGACGCTTACAGCTGGGCTCTCATCGCTCATAAAACGTATAATTTCATTTGTATTTCATAAATCACAGCGGAAAACTAAAACAATCTTTCATTTCCATGTAAATGTTTTTGCAAGTTAATACAACATTCATTACAAAATAGCTTGTTCGCATTACAATGCAAAAACATTAATCAAAAGAATGCCATCCCAAAAGAGCTGAGTAGCTTCACGGTGTGCCATCCTCAGCAAACATTACCTGCCAACTGGAAAACATATAAAAAGTCAGCGTTGCTGAGTGAGTTCTAGTTTTATTGCAAAACATACTTTACTTTCATATAAAACCATTCGTTGCTTTTACATGATCACACATCGTACGTACACATAGATAATATCATTATTATCTTCTTCATTCCTTCATTTGTTCATTCGTTCTTTATGACTTTACTTGCGCATCGGACATCATCCGTACCAATACCATGTGCTACACCCCGGTTAGTCGTAGCTACCGGGCCGAAGTCAATAAATGAACAGCTAAACGTATGCCACGGTACTAGGAGTAACCATCAGTCTTAGCTACTGGGCCGAAGTCAATAAATGAACAGCTAAACGTATGCCACAGTACTAGGGGTGAGCGGTAGAGGTTCTACATTAAGGGTCAATCACAAAGAAGGACCTGTTATCCGATGCGTGCAAGACGTTTCATTCGTTCATTAATGCATGCATTCAACATCGTGTTCCTCTTTCATTTTCTTTCACTTTTCGTTACATAATACTTCGTTCATTCCTCATAATAAGTAAAGCCATAGGAAAGATACTATACATCATACTAAGGAACATTATCATGCACCCACATACATCATACAGGGTAACATCATACATACATAACATGCAACATCATCATCTCTATGCCCTACATGCTTCTAAGGCCATATCTGCTATCTTACATGCTCTTACAGGAAACCTTTACGTCAAGACTTACATCTGCACTTTCCCCCGAAAGCCAGAAGTCTAACTACACTTTCCTCGGGTGCAACAGCCCTAATCGGGCATATGGACACCCTTCAGTCGCATGGCCTCCATGCGACTGAACATCATGCGATTGAACTAATACGGATGAACACCTATGGGAATGAACATCCAGTCGTGCGAATGGACAATGCGGATGGACCTCATGCGAATAGGATTAATGCGGATGAGCACTTACGCGACTGGACCTTCAGTCGCATGACCTCCATGCGACTGGCCTTTCAATCGTGCGAATGGACCTTCAATCGTGCGAATGGACCCCAATCGCACCCTAATCAGCCGTATGGCCTCCATTCGGCCTCCAGTCGGTCGCCTAGCCCTAATTGATGCAGAATGCAGTTTATCCCGACTGCAGCCGAGGGTTTTCAGCCTCCAAACTCATCTAAACCCATTTTAAGCCTAAATCGACCATCCTAAACCTTAGGAATGCATACCATAACACCATACAAGCACACACACGCCCGGAAACATACACGAAACGCATCACACACATCACACCCAAATGGGTCAAACACATACACATACAAAAACGGGTTTTTATGCTTTCCAGCCCCAAAATCATTTGAAAACAAGTAAAAGTGGGGTTCTAGAACTCACACAAACGAGCACAACGTTAAGGGCTTCGATTTGGCTTGCTTCACGATGATTTTGGCGACCCGAACCAACCCGAACCGGCACTTTTTCCCCTTTTTCTCTTCTTTCTCTCTTCTCCCCTTTCTTTGGCTGATTTGTGAGTGTGGTGGAGAGGGTCAGGGCTGCCCTCTCCCTTATATACTTCCCCTCACCCGACTTTCTTTCGTTGCCGAGTTTGGTCCCTTGACTTTTGGACTTTATTTTCTTTTCTTTCTTCATCGGCTTCAAAATAATAAATATTCGGGTGTTACAAGTCCACCCCCCTTAATAGGTTTCGTCCCCGAAACCTATTATTCGTCGAACAAACGTGGGTAATGCTGTCTCATTTCTTCCTCAGTCTCCCACGTTGACTCGGATCCCTTCCTGTGCTTCCACTGTACACGCACAAGAGGAACCACTTTATTCCTTAGCCTTTTCTCCTTTCGGTCGATGATTGCCACTGGTTGCTCCACATAATTGAGCCGTTCATCTACTTCGATATCTTCCAATGGGACAACCATATCTTCATCTGCTAAGCACTTCCTTAGATGAGATACATGGAATGTCGGGTGAATCCCACTTAACTCATCTGGCAACTACAATCTATAGGCCACCTCCCCTACTCGAGCAATGATTCGGAAAGGGCCTATATATCTTGGGCTCAACTTGCCCCGCTTTCTGAATCTGATAATACCCTTCCAAGGTGAGACCTTCAACATAACCGGTCACCCACCTGGAACTCAATTGGCCTACGTCGCTTATCGGCATATGACTTCTGCCTATCTTTGGCTGCCTTCATGAAGGCTTTAATCTTTTCAAGCTTCTCTGTCGTAGCCTCGATTACCTCGACGCTCCCCAATTCCTTCTGACCAATATCACCCCAACAAACGGTGTTCTGCATCTCCTACCGTATAGCATCTCATATGGCGGCATACCAATGCTGGCATGATAGCTGTTGTTGTAGGAGAATTCAGCTAACGGTAGGTGGTCATCCCAACTTCCACAAAAATCAATCACACATGCTCGAAGCATGTCTTCCAATGTCTGAATGGTCCTTTCTGACTGACCATCGGTTTGGGGATGATAAGCCGTGCTAATATGTAACCTCGTCCCTATAGCGTCGTGGAATTTCTTCCAAAATTTAAACGTAAACCGAGTGTCGCGATCAGACACGATAGACACCGGCACACCATGACAAGCTACAATTTCCTTGATGAACAGATCAGCCAACCTCTCAGATGAATACGTCTCGCAGATCGGTAGAAAATGAGCGCTCTTCGTCAGACGATCAACTATCACCCATATGGCATCATACCCCTTCGGGGTACGCGGCAGCTTCGTAATGAAGTCCATGGTGATGTGCTCCCACTTCCATTCCGGTATATCCAGAGGTTGGATCTTCCCATACGGCTTTTGATGCTCTACTTTCACCTGTAAGCAAGTAAGGCACTTACTCACATACTCTACCACGTCACGCTTCACACCCGGCCACCAATAATCTTTCTTCATATCATGGTACATTTTCGTGGCACCAGGATGAATGGAGTATCGAGTCTTGTGAGCTTCATCCATTATCTTCACCCGTAGATCCCCAAAACGAGGAATCCACACACGACCGAATCGAGTTCTAACACCGAGTGTGTTTTCACCCAATTCCCCAACCAGACCTTTCATTCTTTCCGAGTTAAGGGGATCTTCTTTCAATGCCTCATCTTGAAACTCCTTGATTTGCTTCATCACATCAGAGGTCATGATTAGTTGATAAGCTTTCACCCGAATCGGTTTGGGCCTTTCCTTTTGACTAAGGGCATCCGCCACCACATTAGCTTTGCCTGGATGGTAATGGATCTCGCAATCATAATCCTTTATAAGTTCCAACCATCTCCTCTGCCTCATGTTCAGATCCTTTTGCTCGAAGAAGTACTTCAAGCTCTTATGATCGGTGAATATGGTGCACTTCGTCCCGTAGAGATAGTGCCTCCAAATCTTTAGTGCAAAGACCACGGCTGCTAGCTCCAAGTCATGAGTGGGATAATTAACCTCATGGACTTTCAATTGTCGGGATGCATAGGCTATAACCTTCCCTCTCTGCATTAACACACACCCCAACCCTGAGTAGGAAGCATCAGAATAAACCACCAGATCTTCGCTTCCATCGGGTAATGACAGAATAGGAGCTTGAGTCAGTCTTGCCTTCAGCTCTTCGAACGCCTTCTCTTGAGCTTAACCCCATACAAACTTCACATCCTTTCGGGTCAACTTAGTTAGTGGAGAAGCAATCTTATAGAAGTCTTGGATGAATCTTCTATAGTAGCCCGCCAAGCCCAAGAAACTACGGATCTCGGATGGCGTCTTTGGTGACCTCCATTGCATAACCGCCTCCACCTTCGCCGGGTCCACCATAATCCCATCAGGATTCACTACATGACCCAAAAACTGAACTTCACGCAACCAAAATGCACTTGGAGAATTTAGCATACAATTTCTCCCTTCTCAACATCTCTAGAACCTCTCGAATGTGACCGGCATGCTCTACTTCGCTCCTTGAGTAAATCAGGATATCATCAATAAACACAATCACTGATTTATCCAGCATCGGTCGACACACACGGTTCATCAAATCCATAAAAGCAGCTGGCGCGTTGGTCAGACCAAAGGACATGACAAGAAACTCGTAATGACCATAGCGTGTGCGGATAGCTGTTTTAGGGATATCTTGTTCCTTTACCTTCAACTGATGATAGCCAGATCGAAGATCTATTCTTTAAAACCAACTGGCACCCTGAAGCTGATCGAACAATCATCTATTCTCGGTAAGGGGTATCGGTTCTTCACTGTCAACTTGTTCAGCTCGCGGTAGTCAATGCACATCCTCATACTACCATCCTTCTTCTTTACGAATAGGACCGGAGCACCCCAAGGAGAGATACTCGGTCTAATGAACCCCTTATCAAGCAACTCTTGCAACTGTTCCATCAACTCTTTCATCTCCGTCGGAGCCAACGGATACGGTGCTTTGGCAACAGGTTGGGCACCGGTATCAGATCAATCTGAAATTCAATTTCTCTGTCAGATGGTACCCCTGGTAAATCTTCTGGAAACACGTCTGGAAAGTCACACACAACCGGTACATCAGGCAGTTGTGGTGTTGGTACATCTACATCCTTTACATAAGCCAAGTAGCGCTACATCCACGCCTCATACACTTTCCCGCCACCGCCATTGAGATCACCTTCGGGATTGTAGTAACCCGATCACCATAAACCGTTACCAAACTTCCATCAGGCGTTGTCAACCGAATCATCTTCTTGCGACACACAATGTTTGCCTCGAAGTCCGCTAACCAATCCATCCCAAGAACCAAATCAAAACCACCCAAGGTCATCACGAACGGTCTAACAGGAAACTTGTGACCTTCTAACTCCACCTCACAGTTTTCTATCATCTCCGAAATCCTGGTAGACTTACCTATGGTAGTTTCTACCTCAAAGAGCGCATCAACACGCCTACTACTAACAGGCAGCTTAGCACAGAAAGCAGCAGAAATAAAACTCCTACTAGCACCAGAATCAAATAGCACAGAAGCTAAAGTTTGGTTCACCAGAAACGTACCGGACACGACATCAGGGTCTGTCCTAGCTTCCTCCTGTGTCATAGTAAAGGCCCTGGCACTTGCCCTCGGTCCATCACTTCCCGTCTTCCTCACCCCTGAACCCTCAGTCCTCGGCTTCTTACAATCTCTGCTCATATGACCAGTTTCCCCACAGTTAAAACATTTGCCCGACAGGCAATCCTTCGCCATATGCCCTGTCTTCCCAGACTTGAAGCACACGTTCAAACCCAGCCTACATTCTCCCGCATGCTCCTTTCCACACTTACCACACCTCCTTGATCCCGCTCCCGATGTGGCCACGCGGCGGTCATCCACCCGTGCCTTTTTGTTACCCGTCGAGGCATCACCCCGACCAACCTTTTCCCGTTCCAGTTCCGATCACCACCACCCTTCTTGCTCGCTTCGACCACCACCACCTCCCTCTCACCATAAAGTCTTCCGGCCAAATCGACCGCCGACCTAAACGTACTTGGCCGGGCGGCGATCATATGCCGGCGAACATCCACCGGTAAACCCTAAATGTACCTCTTGATTTTCCAAGACAGAGGCGTCACCTGATCAGGCACGAGCCGTGCCATTTCATTAAACTTGGTGTATACTGCTGGTGTGTCATGGTTCCAGCCTCCAACTACAGAAACTCCCTTTCGACCTTGTCCATTTCCCGATGAGGACAAAATTCCTCAATCACCAACCTTCTCAGCTCAGGCCATTTCATTTTCCCAATGGCCCTACTACCCTCAGCTTGGACAATGTTGTCCCACCAACACAGAGCTGAATCCACAAAAGAGTGGGTAGCAAACTTCACCTTTTGGTCCTCTCGGCACTCGCTGATATCGAGAACAGCCTCCATTTCCCTCACCCACCGGTGAGCAGCTACAGTGGTGCCGTTTCCATCAAAAGTAGGGGGCTTTCATCTCATAAAAGCCCCATAATTACATCCTCGTGCCGTCTCCGGCGCAGGCTCTTCTTCTTCCTCTTCGTCATCAGATAGAACCGTTTCCGGCTCTGGTTGTTCCCGTTCTCCAGAGGATCTGTTTCTTTCTTTTCTTTCCCCTTCTCATACAGCCTTAATAACTTCAGTCACCACGGACGGTAAGATTGTCCGCATGACCTGATGGACTTCTTCTACAACAGCCTCCTTTACTGAGGCTCTCAGATTGGCGCTTTCGTCGCCACCCTCCGGATGAGGGGTCTCTGGTTCTTCATGAACCACCCTCTCAACTCTGGGTCTCCCTCTTTTGGGTCGCGGTTCAGCATCGTGACCTCCACCCCTAGAAGCTTTTGAAGATCTACCTCCGGCCATCACACGCACACAGAAAGATTCAAACACCAACACGGTCATTCAAGGAAACAACTCAGTTTATGTCAAGTATAGTAAGTCCCTAATTACAGTGGCCAGTTGTGATTAGCCACTTACTTTATTCTTCATACCCCAAGTATTACCTGTCCTGACTACATCAGTATTTAAATCTACATACAACACATAACCACATACCATGCGCACATAAAACCGGTTAACTTTACGAAAATACCTGATGGCACGCAGCTACTCAGATTGGCATTCCATTCCCTTTCCATCCCATTCTCAGTTTAAGATTAGGTTTATTTTGAAAATTTACCCATTTCACTTAAACTTTGGCTCTGATACCAACTTGTAAGGCCCCGTTCCGGGACGCTTACAGCTGGGTTCTCATCACTCATAAAACATATAATTCATTTGTATTTCATAAATCGCAGCGGAAAACTAAAACAATCTTTCATTTCCATGTAATGTTTTTGCAAGTTAATACAACATTCATTACAAAATAGCTTGTTCGCATTACAATGCAAAAACATTAATCAAAAGAATGCCATCCCAAAAGAGCTGAGTAGCTTCACGGTGTGCCATCCTCAGCAAACATTACCTGCCAACTGGAAAACATATAAAAAGTCAGCGTTGCTGAGTGAGTTCTAGTTTTATTGCAAAACATACTTTACTTTCATATAAAACCATTCGTTGCTTTTACATGATCACACATCGTACGTACACATAGATAATATCATTATTATCTTCTTCATTCCTTCATTCGTTCATTCGTTCTTTATGACTTTACTTGCGCATCGGACATCATCCGTACCAATACCATGTGCTACACCCCGGTTAGTCGTAGCTACCGGGCCGAAGTCAATAAATGAACAGCTAAACGTATGCCACGGTACTAGGAGTAACCATCAGTCTTAGCTACTGGGCCGAAGTCAATAAATGAACAGCTAAACGTATGCCACAGTACTAGGGGTGAGCGGTAGAGGTTCTACATTAAGGGTCAATCACAAAGAAGGACCCGTTATCCGATGCGTGCAAGACGTTTCATTCGTTCATTAATGCATGCATTCAACATCGTGTTCCTCTTTCATTGTCTTTCCCTTTTCGTTACATAATACTTCGTTCATTCCTCATAATAAGTAAAGCCATAGGAAAGATACTATACATCATACTAAGGAACATTATCATGCACCCACATACATCATACAGGGTAACATCATACATACATAACATGCAACATCATCATCTCTATGCCCTACATGCTTCTAAGGCCATATCTGCTATCTTACATGCTCTTACAGGAAACCTTTACGTCAAGATACATCTACACTTTCCCCCGAAAGCCAGAAGTCTAACTACACTTTCCTCGGTGCAACAGCCCTAATCGGGCGTATGGACACCCTTCAGTCGCATGGCCTCCATGCGACTGAACATCATGCGATTGAACTAATACGGATGAACACCTATGGGAATGAACATCCAGTCGTGCGAATGGACAATGCGGATGGACCTCATGCGAATAGGATTAATGCGGATGAGCACTTATGCGACTGGACCTTCAGTCGCATGACCTCCATGCGACTGGCCTTTCAATCGTGCGAATGGACCCCAATCGCACCCTAATCGGCCGTATGGCCTCCATTCGGCCTCCAGTCGGTCGCCTAGCCCTAACTGATGCAGAATGCAGTTCATCCCGACTACAGCCGAGGGTTTTCGGCCTCCAAACTCATCTAAACCCATTTTAAGCCTAAATCGACCATCCTAAACCTTAGGAATGCATACCATAACACCATACAAGCACACACGCGCCCGGAACACATACACGAAACGCATCACACACATCACACCCAAATGGGTCAAACACATACACATACAAAAACGGGTTTTTATGCTTTCTAGCCCCAAAATCATTTGAAAACAAGTAAAAGTGGGGTTCTAGAACTCACACAAACGAGCACAACGTTAAGGGCTTCGATTTGGCTTGCTTCACGATGATTTTGGCGACCCGAACCAACCCGAACCGACACTTTTCCCCCTTTTTCTCTTCTTTCTCTCTTCTCCCCTTTCTTTGGCTGATTTGTGAGTGTGGGGGAGAGGGTAAGGGCTGCCCTCTCCCTTATATACTTCCCCTCACCCGACTTTCTTTCATTGGCGAGTTTGGTCCCTTGACTTTTGGACTTTATTTTCTTTTCTTTCTTCACCGGCTTCAAAATAATAAATATTCGGGTGTTACAACGTATGATGTATGATCACGAACGAACGAAACGTATAGTATGGGTTTTGAAAAGAAATAAATAACGATTTTATGTATGTTTTATTATAAAACTAGAACTCACTCAACAACGCTGACTTTTATACGTTTTCAGTTGGCAGGTAAATGTTGCTGGGGATGGCACGAGGTGGCTGCTCAGCTCTTTTGGATGGCATCCATTTAATTAAGGCTTTTGTGATGTAATACAACGATATAATTTTGTAACCAATAAATGATGTATTATTTTGCAAAAGTTTTTAGGATGAAAGGAAATGTCATTTGTTTTATGTTTTCTGCTGCACTGTTTTGATGTATAAATGAAATGTATATGTTTTACGTGCGATGAATCACCAGCTGTAAGCGTCCCGGGAACGGGGCCTTACATGCATTAAAGAAGGAATACCACACCAGGTGGGTGAACTTCAGACCTCAACAACCAAAAAGGTTTATTCGCAAGTCTGAAGTGGATCCATATCTGGAAAGCCTAAAGTAGTGTTGAAGTGGAGTCCCCCGCGTACAATGTCAAAGATTCCCTTACGGGAAATGCCTTAGGACTTCACTCCACATTTCAAATGGTGGTATTATGACTGGAGGACAGGTGAGGCGGTCATAGTTCTAAATAGAGAGGGCAAAATGGAAACTATCAGGGCATTTGACCCAATGTGGCTTACCAAGTTGTCAGCTGAAGATGTCTACACTTTATACAAGTGGCCATTGTTCTATGACGCGCAGGATATTGTACAAGCTCTCCAATTCTAGAATGTGATAAGGCTCTGCTTTGCGTTTGAAATACATGCAGGAGTCACAAGAGAGGAGAAGTACAAGAGGTTTGAGGAGCTTATGAAGGATGTCAGACGTTAGAGTAAACTAGGTCCAAGGGGGAGTTTGTTGATACATATATCCCTAGTTAATGTGTTTAATGTAAAAGTCTGTCATGACTTACATATGTGTAATGAAATAGTGTAATAATATATGATTTGTTTTTTGATGTTTACTTATATCTGATTCATATATAAACTTATTATATAGGTTTGAATTAGTTATATGATGACTCATGCTAATAGACCATACTTATGGACCATGCGCATGAACACATCATGATAATGAACCAGTCGCATGACTAAAACTGGTTCAGTCGTACAAGTGAGACATGAGATTGACTCAGTCGTGCGTATGAATCGATCGCATGGGTCAGTCGCACGACTGAACCATGCTAATGGTTCAGTCGCACGACTGAACCATGCTAATGGTTCAGTCGCACGACTGAACCATGCTAATGGTTCAGTCGCACGATTGGAAACCCATAACCTATTAATACCACCTAATTCGTGGAAAATCGGAACACTTGAAGACTTTTGACACATACTCATAACCTAGCCGTACAGAGCGTCAAGAAAACCTATTCCAAGTTCATAGTTCGCATCTGATCTTTTTCTACTCGTTCTTAACATTTCTTTAATCGTTAGATTGATCAGGATTCCGTTCTCACTGATTGGATCGCCAATCAAATAGGATTACGTACTATTTGATCTTGTTTCACGTATAATCATTTAGTACTCCATACGTACACGGTCCCTCACAAAAACTACTATCTATATAAGAAACAACTTTCTGAATAATCAAATTTGACAAGATTTCATTATCATTCATCAAATTACCTTGTTACCTTGGTAACCATTAAAAAATAATAATAAAATCAGGTCTTGTTTCAATTGATTCTCTTTTATTATTACAAAATAATAAAGTAAAACATCCGAAATTAAGATAACAAAATCAAAATGAAAATATATATAAAATACATATAATCAATGGCGGACCCAGAAAAACTTTCTATGGGTGTTGGAATTTTCAGTATACATGCTTGTCTATAAGAAGATTTTGGATTTTTTTGGGATTGTCGGGTTGAATAACATAATAAAAGTATAAAACTAAAATCAACTTTCGAATATATAATAATAAAACGATACCATCAATTAAAAATGAGTAAATTACATAAAATGACCTTTATCTTTATAACTAACTAGATTAGAGTCCATGTATTATATAGGTGAAATAAATAAAATATATTAAAATTATTAGTTTTATGAATATTTTATTTTCTAGATGTTATTATCCATTGGTGAAATAAAAAAATAATGGATACTTAAAAAGTTATAACACATAATTATTATAAAGTTTTACTTTATATTTAATATGTATTAATATATTATTAAAATAACTACATTTATATTTTAGATGTTTAATAGCTAGTTTAATTATTTACAATAATTATCATTTAATATGAGAGAGACAAGAAACACAAATATGAATATATTTTTTAAAATATTTTAGTTAAAAAAGAAAGTCAAATTAATTGTTTTATAACTTTTGTTTTATTACAAAAGAGATGCGAGAAAATAATTTATTTATATGCTAAAATAATGACACGTGTGATTCATTATGCTAGAATGATAACATGTGTCTTAGGAAAGCTTATTTTTTATAGGTTAAGATTTTATTTTTTAATATTGATCTTTAATAATTATAGTATTATACTAAACAATATTTATGCATATGGTTTGTTTTGTAATTGGTCATTCAGTCTAATAGTCATTAGTTTGCATCATTAAATTAGATCATATGTTAGAACATGAGGGTGTAAATATATTAAAAAAACATCTAGGCAGTATAATAGAAAGCGAAATGACGTATTAGGGAAATATGATTAGTAAAATATTGAAAATGACGAGTAAAACCTCAAACATATTTTATAAATTTTTATAATCACTTTTTTAAAAATTGTTTCTATAAAAATTTAGGGGTCGTTTGTTTTTAGCTGACCCTGCTGATCGGCTGACTCGGTCAGTGGGTCAACCCGTTTCACTACCGCTTTGTTTCAAGCTGACCGGGTCCACATAACTAACCCAAACCGATAAAAAAATAAGCTAACCAGGTCTCCTTAGCCTTTTTGTGACCCACAGAGCCCCCTCCCCCTCACGACTCGGCCACTCACTCGTGATGGATGAGTTAGAGGTGGAGAAGCGGCAGAGGGTGGTTGTGGTGGTGGTGTGGTATGGTGGTTTCGACTGTGGCGAACGGTAGCGAAGGGTGTGGTGTGGGGTGGGAAGCAACAAACGGTGTGGTGTGGTGTTTCTAACTTTGGCGTATGACGATGGCAGTGGTGGTTCGGCGGAGACGGTGGCGAAGGGCGGTGGATTCCGGTGGTGGTTGGAATGTGTACGGTGATAGTGGTGGTGGTGTGGTGGTTCCGACCAATGTTGTGACTCCGGTGAGTTTTGTTACTTAAATACTTTGGTTCTAGTCAAATACTAAATCAAACAGCCAAGTTTCAGTTAGATGTATACCCACTCAGAACTTCTAACTAGGTCAGATTCTGACCGAGTCAGATCTTATTAAGCCAGTGTAATCAAAGAGCTCATTACTCTTTCATATAAAAATAAAGGTATTTCCTATAAATTACTCTTTAAAATTGATAATAAAATATAATATTCTTAGGGTTGTTCAAAAAATCTGATATCCGAAAATATTCGAAATCCAATCTGTATTTGAATCTGAATAAGTCGATCTGAAATCTTATTCGGATATTCGGATTGGATCTTGTCCGAATCCGAATTCCTTATTCGGATTTCGGATTGGATTACAGATATCACAAATTTTTTATTCGGATATCTGATTAATCCGAATAAGACCTCAATTATGTTTATAGCCCGATACTTATTACTCAACTATTTATTATGTTTCAACTCAATACACAATAATCTTTACACATTCTAGTCATAATTCTAAATAATTATGCAATAATCAACCGTCATTTTAAATTACATATATAAATCTTCAGCTTCTATACAATTACCTATTATGTTTTATTTTTGAATGTGTACAAGTCAAATTTTATTTTTTCGTTCTATATCTTTTATTGTGTTTTTCAACTTATAAAATGTTAAGAATATAAAATTAGCAAAAAAAAATAATAAATAGAACAAAAAGTAGAAAAAAAATTGTTATTTGATTTATTCGGATAAATTTGGATTATTCAGATATATCTGAATCTGATCCAAATTGAATTCGGATAGATTCGAATCGGATAGAAAAATCTTTATTCGGATCGGATCGGATTTCGAATAGGGTCTTGAAATTCTCAAATCCGAATAATCGGATCCAAATAATCTAAATAATCTGTTATCCGATCCAATGAACACCCCTAATTTCCTTGCTTTATAAGATTTGTATTTTAAAAAGTACACTAAGATAAATGAAAGTTATCTATTGTTTTAACTACCAATGATCTGATAAAAATATGCAAACAATTTAACTTGAATAAAAAATTGATATTTGAATTGGGTAATTTTATAAATAAAATAATAATAAAAACAAACAAAAATTTTCACGCCTAAACCTCATTTAACAAATTTTCTTTAAATCATGTTATCTTATTTATCTTTAAAATTTTAGTTTTACTCAATCATCACAAAAATTCTAGGGATTTTAAATTCCTTACATCAATCATTTTAAATTTTATATAACTCCTTAAATTCTTTATTAATAATCTCCAAAATACTATTTTTTTGTTATTATCTATTATTCTTCGACTTTGTTAACCGTACCTACTATACAATAAACGATTATTTTTTGTTTCTTTTGTCCTTTTTTTGTCCGTTACTATTTTGTTTTCATAAGGTATTAATTTTATTGTTTACTTTATGTTTTTGATATTTATCTTAGTCTCTTATTAAATATTTATTATTAGGTTCTGATTATCACAATCAAAAGAAAATTAACATTGGTTTATTGTTCCTAACAGTGGATTGATTTCAAATTAAGTCTATATTATATGCAATAATCAAATAGTTCCGGCAAATAAATTTATATTTGTTTTATTTTGTCGATAATTTTTCTATTTTTTTAATTTTTTCCCTAGGCATGAACAATCTTTAGTTGTTTGATTGTTTTCCCAAAACTACGTTTCCACATCTTCTTTAGCAAGTCATTACGTCGAATATACATAAATTTCCAAACTCTAAAGAAAAACTAATTGTTTAAAGAATGAGCTCAGCTAAGTGAATCTCACATTCATGTATTTAATTTTGATGTGTGCAACATTGATCACCATTTTAGCAATTCAACAGTGTTTTTCTTGTCGTAATAGAGATTGAATAAACTCTATTTCATTGTATTATCATTTGAATAAAAAACAATAATGTTTAAATATTTATTTGCACTTTTAAATTATATATATCTTTTATTTTCAACCCGTGTAATACAGGGGTTTATAGCCTCGTAAACAATAAAAGACTTCAAAACATATAATGTTATATGCCTGTAATTTGTGTAGTTGTCAGTTTTTTACCTTACATTTTTAGTTGACTATTACCATAACTATTCTCAGAGTCCCAGTCTTACTAGTAAGTTCTTTCATATATTTCATTGACAAAAGACAATCTTACTAGTAGGCTCTTTTATCTATATAGTGAACAAAAAACATTAGAAGAAGTATAATAACAAACCTTACCTCATCTTCTTTCTCCATCCTCAAATAACATAGAAGTTTTGGCCCTTAGCTACCACAAGCTGTTGCCTTTGTTGTCGCACCCCGACCGACGGCGGAATTATAGGCGTGGACGAATGTGAAACGATTGTTCATGACTCATGGAATTAAATAACTTGAAATAATATTAAATGTCATTTTTCAGCAATTAAGTCATTACAATACAACAAAGATTTAATCAACAACATAAAGTATTTAATTAAACTAAGTCTAAGTCCTACAGGAGCAAAAAGAAGTCCTCAAGTAGAAATCCTGAAACATGCTAAAAATATGGTCAACATTAAAAGTTGATGATTTTTCATGCGTTAAGCATACATATAAATATAAAAAGTTACAAGTAGGAATTTGTTGGCACATATATTGTCATATATAGTGTGTCCGTCGCTTGACGAATAGTCTAGGCTTAATGTAATACATCTGATATGTTGTAAACATACGAAACTGGGTCATTCGCAGGAGCATATGCGAATGAGACTCAGTCATACGACTGAGCCATGCTAATGGACCAGTCGTGCGACTGAGAGATGCTATTGGGCCATTCGTAAGACTGAACCATAAGTATGGTCCAGTCATACCATTGAACCATACGTATGGTCCAGTCGTACGATTGAACCATACGCATGGTCCAATCATAAGAATGGGCCTAGTTGCATCCGATATAGGCTGAGACCTATAAATACCAGTTTCATTGTGTAGAAAGGGTGAAGGAGTATGCCCGGGGCCTAGGTGCTGCCAGATGAGAGGGGAGATCATGCTCGATCTCCCCTTGCCAAGAGTCTTGATTCTTATGTTTAATGAGCTTGTAATCATTAGGTTTTATCAATGAAACCATTATATTATTGTTCGTTCTATTATTTATCTCTTGGTTTTGGTTTTTGTTTCCTTCCGTCAAGAACATGCTCGGATGTTAACCGATCCAGCGACTTCACAATTGGTATCAGAGCCGGTTACTGCTAAAATGATCTAACAATCATTCTAGCAAGCCGAGCTCTTGATTTCTAGATCTATTTCATGTTCTTTGACGTTAAACCCACTTCGTGTTCTTCGTGTTTTGCTCGGATCTTGTTACGTGTGTTGTTTCATAGTTAAAATCGAACTCGGAACCACGTTCTTATCACCCTTGCGAATCTGATGATGTCTATTTTGTTTCGGTTCATGTAAAATTCATCAGATTAGGGTTTTTGGCAGCCATGGCAGCTGCAGATCTGAAAATCTGTGTGCAGATCTGCTCATGCTACTGGACCATGAGTATGAACCATTCGTACGACTCGACCATGCTAATGGACCATCCGTACGACTGGACGGTGCGACTAGACCAGTCATATGTTCAATCGTGCGACTAGACCAGTCATATGTTCAGTCGCACGACTGAGCCATCCGTATTGACTCATCCGCATTTGTTCCAGAACAAAAAAAAGAGTCTAGAACTACCTCTTGCACAGATTTGAGGATGAGCAAAGCACACTCACTATAAGATTCTTTGGTCAAATAAGTTCGATGGATACCCCATTATTTGTTGGACTTCCAGAATAGATGAATTTATGTAACGCTCGGTTATTTTAAAGACAAAGAAAGAAAGAATAAAGTGAAGTAAAAAGAAGGAAAAGAAATAAAACCCAAGTTTAGGGGTTAAAAGTGACGAAAAGGACAAATCATTGAAAATTTGATGATAAGGGTGGCATGGCCACCCATCACCCTTTCTACACACAAAATTTTCGAACTTTTAGAGAGAGAAAGTAGCAGGAAGCAGAGAACTCTCGGTTTTGAAGAGAAACAAGAAGAAAAGTGCGAATTCAAGGTAAGAATTCATGTTTTCATGGTGTTCTTAATCGGTTATGTCCTCGGGTTTATGCTTATGTGTGTTTATATGTGTTCGGGTATGTTTTTAGTGGGTCCTAGGTGATTGAATTCAATTTGAAAATGAGTTTGGAAGAAAGCTATACTCAAGAGCTGGAAAGGTGAGTTCTAAAACCCCTCGTTTACTGGTTTTTTAACTATTTTGGGGCTGGAAATGCATGAATGTATGTTTTCTTTTTACTGGGTTTCAGACCGTGTGTTTGATTGTGTGTATGTTTAATTTATGATGTGATATGTGGCTATGTTCATGCTTGATGGTGTTTCTAAGGCTTAGATGGTAAGACTTAAGCTTAGAACATGATGGATGGTGATTAGGAATTGAAATCTGATGTTTAAGGCTCATATGCTAAGTTTTAGAATTTGCCTAAGTGTTGTAAAGAAATGCGGATGAGTATGTAAAGTCAATTCGGATAGGTGTAGGAAAAGTCAATGCGGATGACAATTAATGTGGATGAGCATTAACCCCCAAGTAAGCCAATGTAAGTGAGTAATAGAAAATGTGGATGAAGTATGGGAAATGCGGATGAACTAAGACAAATGCGGATGAAGTATGGGAAATGCGGATGAACTGAGACAAATGCGGATGAAGTAGAAGAAATGCGGATGAACTAAGACAAATGCGGATGAACTAAGGCAAATGCGGATGAAGTAAAAGAAATGCGGATGGACACTTAGAATATTTCTGACTTCTTGGGAAAAAGTGTAATTTAGGCCTTGACTTGGGAGATTCCCGAGGGCTATATAAGTTGACTTTTTGAGGTCATAGATGGTATGATGAGCATGTTATGAGGTACGATTGATGCTTATGTATGATGGTATGTATAGTGTATGTTATGTATATATGATGTTGCCCTGTATGATGATGATGACTGTGTATGTTATGTTCCTTATTATGATGTATGTTTATCTTTCCTATGGCTTTACGTGTTATGTTAATGAATGAAATGAAAGTAGTATGTAACGTAAAGTGAAAGATAATGAAAGAGGAACATGAAGTAAGAATGCAGCATTAATGAATGATGTAAGTAAAGAAAGTCTTGCAAGCCTTGTATGTCGGGACACGCCATTAAAAGGTGTTAGCCCAACCGTGTACGGGTTCGCTACCCGGGGAAGATACACATTGGGGTCTTTCTTTGTGATTGACCATTTGTATAGAACCATTGTTGCATAACCTAGGTATTGTGACCAGAGGTGTGATGCACTGTTATAACTGGCCTATGATAGGCCTAGGTCCGGTACCAGGAATAGCACGGTATTGCACACGGCATTGGTACACCTAAACTCTACCCTAGGTACTATGACTAGAGGTGCGATGCACCGTTATAGCTGGTCTATGATAGACCTAGGTTCAGTACCAGGAATAGCTGGGCAAAGTTTATGGTTGAAGGAAAGAAAAGATGTAATGATGAAAGAATGTGAAAGTTAATGACGTATGATGAATGAACAGAAGTTAAAGAATGAAAATACGAATGATTAATGAAGATAATAATGATATTATCTATGTGTACGTATGATGCATGATCGCATGAAAGTGAAGTACGGTTTTAACAAAAGAAAAGTATGTTTTATTATAAAACTAGAACTCACTCAGGAACGCTGACTTTTATGTGTTTCCAGTTGACAGGTAATGATTGTTGAGGATGGCACGAGGTGGCTACTCAGCTCTTTTGGGATGGCATCCAGTTATATAATGCTTTTGTGATGTAATGCAACAATGTAGTTTGTAACTGATTAACGATGTATTATTTTGCAAAAGTTTTTATGATGAAATGAGATGTCATTTTTGAATGTTTCCGCTACAATGTTTATGTAAGATAAATGAAAATGTATGTTTTATGTGCAATGATTTACCAGCTGTAAGTGTCTTGGGAACAGGGCCTTACAAGTTGGTATCAGAGCCGTCAGGTTTGAGTGAAATGGGTAAATTTTCAAAATAAACCGTAACTTAAACTGAGAATGGGACGGAAAGGGAAGGGATGCCAGTCTGAGTAGCTGCGTGCCATCAGGTATTTTCGTAATGTTAACCGGTATTCCGTGCGCATGGTATGTGGTTATGTGTTGTTTGTAGATATAAATACTAAAGTAGTCAGGATAGGTAATGCTCGGGGTGTGAAGAGTAAAGTAAGTGGCTGATCATAACTGGCCACTGTAATTAGGGACTTATTATACTTGACATAAACTGAGTTGTTCCCTTGAATGACCATGTTGGTGTTTGAATTTTTCAGTGTGCGTGTGAATGGCCGGTGGTAGATCTTCGAAAGCCTCTCGTGGTGGTGGTCGCGATGGGCTTGGTGCTGAGCCATGACCCAAGAGAGGAAGACCTAAAATGGAAAAGGTGGTTCCTGAAGAACCCGAGACCCCTCATCCGGAGGGTGATGATGAGAGTGTAAACCTGAGGGCCTCGGTGAAAGAGGTGGTGGTTGAAGAGGTACATCGGGTAATGTAGACAATCTTACCGTCTGTGGTGACTGAAGTGATTAAGGCAGTACGGGATGGGGAAGACAAGAGAGGAATAGGTCGTCGGGAGGACGGGAACAACCAGAGCCTGAAACAGTTTCATCTGAGGATGAAGAGGAAGAAGAAGAGCCTGTGCAGGAGGTGGCACGAGGCTGTATTATGGGGCATTTCAACGATGCAAGCCCCAAACTTTCGATGGAAACGGCACCGCTGCTGCTGCTCACCGGTGGGTGAGAGAAATGGAAGTTATATTGAATATCGGCGAGTGTCGGGAGGACCAAAAAGTAAAGTTTGTTGCCCACTCTTTTCTGGACTCGGCTCTATGCTGGTGGGACAATATAGTCCAAGCCGAGGGTAGTAGGGCAATTGGGAGGATAAGATGGTCGGAGTTGAAAAAGTTGGTGATTGAGGAGTTTTGTCCTCACTGGGAAATGGACAAGGTCGAAAGGGAGTTCTTGCAACTGGAGGCGGGAACGATGATGCACCAATAGTACACCACCAAATTCAACGAGATGGCACGTCAGGTGCCAGATCAGGTGACGCCACTATCACGGAAGATTAAGAGGTACATCTAAGGTTTGCCAGCGGATATTTGCTAGCATATGATTGCCGCCCGACCGAGCACGTTTAGTTCGGCGGTGGACTTGGCAGGGAGATTATATGATGAGAGGGTTGTGGTGGTGGTGGCTGAAGGTAGAAGGAAGGGTGGAGGTGATCGAAACTGGCAGGGGAAAAGGTTTGGTCGGGGTGATGCCTCGACGAGTAACAAAAAGGCACGGGTGGATCATCGCCGTGTGACCACATCGAGTGCGGGGTCAAAAAGGTGTGGCAAGTGTGGATGGGAGCATGCGGGAGAATGTAGGATGGGATTGAATGGGTGCTTCAAATGTGGAAAGACGGGGCATATAGCCAAGGACTGTCGTACGGTCTGGTGCTTTAACTATGGCGTGGAGGGCCATATAAGTAAGGAGTGTAAGAAGCCGAGGGCTGAGGGTTCCGGGGAGAAGAAGACGGGGAGTGAAGGACCGAGGGCGAGCGCCAGGGCATTCACCATGACATAGGGGAAGCTAGGACGGACCCTGATGTTGTGTCCAATACGTTTCTAGTGAACCAAACTTTAGCTTTTTTGTTATTTGATTCAGGTGCCAGTAAAAGTTTTATTTTTGCTGCTTTCTGTGCTAAGCTGCCTGTTAGTAGTAGACGCGTTGATGTGCCCTTTGATGTAGAACTGACATAGGTAAGTCTACCAGGATTTCTGAGATGATAGAGAACTGTGATGTGAAGCTAGAAGGTCATAAGTTTCCTGTTAGACCATTCATGATGACTTTAGGTGGTTTCAATTTGGTTCTTGGGATGGATTGGTTGGCGAACTCCAAGGTGAACATTGTGTGTCGCGAGAAGATGATTTGTTTGACAGCGCCTGACGGGAGTTTGGTGACTGTTTATGGAGATCGGGTCACGACGATCCCAAAAGTAATCTCAATGGCGGTGGCGGGAAAGTGTATGAGGTGTGGATGTAGTGCCTATTTGGCCTATGTAAAGGATGTGGATACGCCAACACGACAACTGTCTGATGTACCAGTTATGTGTGACTTTCCAAATATGTTCCTAGAAGACTTACCAGGAGTGCCACCTGACAGAGAGATTAAGTTTAAGATTGATCTGATACCGGGTGCCCAACCTGTTGCCAAGGCACTGTATCGGTTGGCTCCGACCGAGATGAGAGAATTGATGGACCAGTTGCAAGAGCTACTTGATAAGGGGTTTATTAGACCGAGTATCTCTCCTTGGGGTGCTCCAGCTCTGTTTGTGAAAAAGAAAGACAGTAGTATGAGGATGTGCATTGACTACCGCGAGCTGAACAAGTTGACGGTGAAGAACCGATACCCCTTACCGAGAATAGATGATTGTTCGATCAGCTTCAAGGTGCCAGTTGGTTTTCAAGGATAGACCTTCGATCTGGCTACCATCAGTTGAAGGTGAAGGAGCAGGACATCCTTAAAACATCTTTCCGCATGCCTTACGGTCACTATGAGTTTCTTGTCATGTCTTTTGGTTTGACCAATGCGCTAGCTGTTTTTATGGACCTGATGAATCGAGTGTGTCGGCCGATGTTGGATAAATCCGTGATTGTGTTTATCGATGATATCCAGATTTATTCGAAGAGCGAGATTGAGCATGCCGGTCACACTCAGGAGGTTTTGGAGACGCTGAGAAAGAGAAGTTGTAAGCCAAGTTCTCCAAGTGCGTGTTCTGGTTGCGCGGGGTTCAATTCTTGGGTCATGTGGTGAATCCTGACGGGATTACGGTGGACCCGATAAAGGTGGAGGCGGTGATGCAATGGAAGTCTCAAAAGACGCCGTCCGAGATCCGTAGTTTCTTGGGTTTGGTGGGCTATTACAGAAGATTCATCCAAGACTTTTCTAAGATTGCTTCTCCACTAACCAAGTTGACCTGAAAAGATGTGAAGTTTGTATGGGGTCAAGCTCAAGGGAAAGCATTCAAGGAACTGAAGGCGAGGTTGACTCAAGCTCCTGTTCTATCATTACCCGAGGAAGTGAAGACTTGGTGGTTTATTCTAATGCTTCCTACTCCGGGTTGGGATGTGTGTTAATGCAAAGAGGGAAGGTTATATCTTATGCATCCCGACAGTTGAAGGTTCATCAGGTCAATTATCCTACTCATGACTTGGAGCTAGCAGTCGTGGTCTTTGCGCTAAAGATTTGGAGGCACTATCTTTACGGGACGAAGTGCACCATTTTCACTGACCACAAGAGCTTGAAGTACTTCTTTGAGTAGTAAGATCTGAACATGAGGCAGAGACGATGGTTGGAGCTTATAAAGAACTATGATTGCGAGATCCATTACCATCCAGGCCAAGCCAACGTGGTGGCTGACGCCCTTAGCCAAAAGGAGAGGCCCGAGCCAATTCGGGTGAAGGTGTATCAACTAATCATGACCTCTGACATGATGAAGAAAGTTAAAGAGTTTCAAGATGAGGCATTGAAAGAAGATCATCTTAACTCTGAAAGAATGAGAGGTATGGTAGCAGAATTGGGTGAGAACACACTTGGTGTTAAAACCCGATTTGGACGGGTGTGGGTTCCTTGTTTTGGGGATCTACGCATGAGGATCATGGATGAGGCTCACAAGACTCGATATTCCATTCGTCCAGGTGCCACAAAAATGTATCAATACATGAAGAAAGATTATTGGTGGTCGGGCATGAAACGTGATGTAGTGGAGTATGTGAGTAAATTCCTTACTTCTCTACAGGTGAAGGAAGTGGGAGCACATAACCATGGATTTCATTACGAAGCTGTCACTTACCCCGAACGAGTATGATGTGTCAGGATCAGTGATCACAAGTTTGATGTAATGGAGCGTAGCACAGCGGAATAAGAACAAGAATTAGACAAATTGTAGCAAGAATTTGATACTCGTATGCATTAAGAACAAATACGGTTATAATGACAGAATATATTTCTGTAACAAGGAAAGTTTCAATAATATTGAATATTTCTGATCAAATCATTCATTTATTACAATAGGTTGACACTCCTTATATAGAGTGCAATCGCTGCTGTTATCACGGGAAAGTGACAACTGGCAGATCTATTACAAAAATAACTAACTCTTAACAAACTACTGAAATGTTCACAACTACTGAGAACATATCAGAGTGTTAAGTACAAAATAAGAAACTACTGATAAGAAACTACTGAAACTACAACGACTGAAGAACAAGCTCTTCAGTCGTTTTACAAAACTACTGATAAATATAAAACTACTGATGAGCACAACAACTGAAGAAGTATTCTTCAGCTGTTGTGTCAAACTACTGAAAAGATAAAACATAAAACTACTGAAAGGTAAACCGTCACAACTACTGAAGAAGACCTCTTCAGCTGTTGTGACAACGTCTGATACTTTGGTCTTCAGCACTTGTGTCTTCAGACTTTGTCTTCAGCACTTGTGTCTTCAGACTTTGTCTTCAGCACTTGTCTTCAGACTTTGTCTTCAGCACTTGTCTTCAGACTTTGTCTTCAGCACTTGTCTTCAGACTTTGTAATCAGCTGTTGTCTTCAGCTGTTGTGGTCTTCAGTAGTTGTTGTGACGTCTGTGGGACTTAAAGATTTTTCTGATCCGGCTCATTGGTTCTTTTGGTCCTACAAACTCCCCCTGAACCAATGCAGCCAAAACCTTTAACTTTATTGAGGTCCCACTTATTGTTGGCAGAATGGTTGGTCTTTTTCCTTCTTGATCAGTTGAGAAGATGACCCATATAAGCACTATCCTGGAAATGAGTCTCTGATGATTTGGTTGGCAATGTATGGATGGGAGCTCTGTATTGGGGAATTGGACACTGAGTTGTTCCCCCGTCCATGAGACTCACTTCCCATGTATAAGCCTGTAGGATTCTCTGGTGTATGCTCTGAGAAACATAATTTGTTCTTCCATGGTCAGGTTCTCGGCTTCACCATCAAACAATCCTTCACGCCCATACAGCTCTGAGATGTACTTGGCCTGTTTACCATTTTTGAGCTCAACTGTTGTAATCTGTCTGTATGCAAACTCATCAGGATGAGTCCCTTCAAGTAACAGACTGAGCTTATTTTGTTTGAAGTTCTCAAGCCTCTTGTAGACTAACCCCTTTTTAATAATTCTGTTCTCTAACATCTTTTAGGGTGGCTGTTTAGTCTCATAGGCCTTCTTGAAATCTTCTACAATCTCCCAGGGTGATACTACAAGAACCACTGTGATCTCTTCATCTACGATCCTTTTTACTTGGCCCTTGTATCTCGAAGGAATGTCTTTCTTTACAATCCTGTGAGCCACCCTAGGATCAGGCCATACTCTCACCTTTTCCTTCTGATATTGAAATATGTTGGCAAGGGTGTACAACCTAAGAGCTTCTTTCTTCATACTTATTATTGATGACGAAGCAGCATAAGTTTTGTCGATGCTTTTCAACATTTCATCATCATGAAGCCTTTGCTGGTGTTCTTCTTCAATCTTTACTCTCACAGCTTCCATCTGTGAGGTGGGAGTGATGGGCATGGGTTTGGCTTTAGCCAATGTTAGGACTGCAGACAGAGGCAGCCTACCTTCTTCCACATCATCCTCTTCTTCTTTTTCTTCTAGCCTCAACACCCTTCTCTTCTTCTTCTTGGGTGCATCATCGGCTGTTGGTTTAGAGGGTAAGGGAGTTGGTTTTGTGGGTTGTGATTGTGGTTGTTTTGGAGAGGGAATGTTGACAGGCTGAGTTAGCATTTTGGAGGTGAGTGTTGCTTTTGAGTATTTGGCTAGCTCAGTACTGCTCCCTGCTCCTGCTACATTCAAAGCTTCGACTACTAACCCCTTAGTGTATGCCTCAGACGAACAGATCTTGGAGGTTATGGCCAAGATACTGTCCCTGGTCCATGATTTAATCTCGATCAATGATCTCCCAAGATATTTTGCAATGAATCTGATCATGATCTCTAGTCTCTCTTTTTCTAATGCATCATAACTTGCCCATCTTGAGTTAATTTATTCAACTTCAAGTCTCATGATCTCTGAGTCAAGTTGTGCAGTATCGAACCCTTGTCTATAGAGTTGATCAATAATGGCATCCATGGATTTACTATGAGTAGCATCTGCCATTTTGATCATCTCATCGAGTTGGAGCTCTTTCTCTTTCCTTCACCCTTCCTCTTCTTATATGTGACATGAAAGTCTTTGTGACTTTCACTCACTTGATCATTTTTGGTTCCCTTCACAGACTCCTCTTCCTTCTAAGTTTCCTTTTCTTTCAGTTTTCTCTTCCTCTTTGCTTTCACTGACTGACTCTCCCTTTTTTGGTTGCATTGGTTGTAAGGGTTTGAGTAGCAGAAAGCCTTGTGCTCACAATCTCCTCCACCAGGGGTTGTATGATTGAGGGAAGCCTCTCATCCATGGTTTTGATCACAATGTCTGTGATCATTGGGGTGATAAGAGGTAGAGTTTGCTGAAAGATAGCAACTGTTTGCTCAGAGGGGTTCTGTCCCTAAGAAGCAGTGCCAGAAACAGAAGTTGGTGGCTTGGAAGTTTTGAGTGGCTGAGTGTATGGGAGACCTTAAGGTGAAGGTGCCATCTGTGGTTTATGTTGGTGGCAGATGGACTTGCTTCTTGAGAGAATTGGTCAAGTAGTCTTTGTAGTCTACTGACTTCTTCCTCAAGAATTGTGTTCTGGGCCAGAACATCATAAAAGAAGCCCAGGTCATCATCAACAGATGCTGAATCATCTGACCTCCTGCTTGTAGCAGGATGTACATGCACTGGGTGTAGACCAGTTTTAGCATGTGCCCCTTTTTCGTGGAACTGGGGACTTCCAGCCTCAGGACTATGTCCTTCATCAGCTGTTGCCTCTAGTGAGTCTTAGCTATCTTACCAACCTCATTCTGATGATGTGCTGATTCAGAAAGGTGGCAGCCTCACTAGATGTTCTAATCTCCATATCCACACCAGGAGATAGAACGTGTAAACCCCGGTGCTGTGGGTTGTCAGAAGCATGGTGATCCTCGTCCTCAATAGCTGTGGTTCTCCCCTTTGTTGGTGGTTGTTGGGGAGGAGGAGAGGCATGCAGCTGAGTCAGCACGTTTGCAATGATAATGGTTGGACTTTGGGGGGCGGTTGCATGGGGAGATGGGGTAAAAGCAGTGTGCACCTGGGGAGAATGGTGCTCTTCAATGGCAATCTCCTCAAATGAGGAAGATCCCAGATTTGTGGGTACCCCTTCTGTGGTTGCTGCAGGCTCCTTTTAAGAGGAATCCTGAGCGGCTGTGGCTGGGAGAGTCCTTGTATCCACTAGGGGGTTATAACCAGTGGATATAGCCTGCGTTTGTGTTGCAGGGGCATCCTCAGGGGACTCATTTCCCTGAGTAGCCTTTTTGGTCTTCTTTTTAGTGGGTTTGGTGGGGACTTTGGATTTGGAGGTGGTGGCTGTGGGTTCCAGCTGCGTGGGTTTTCGCAGCTTGGCAGCCATTTTGAGTGATTGGTCAGAGTTGTGCCGGGAGTATACTTCAGGCAATACAGCCATAGCAGGGACTCCCAGGCCAACAAGTCCCTCAGCTTGAAGCTGGTTTTCAATTATGGCCATTATGAACCGAGGATATAATATCCAACGATTAGCATTTTGTTTTTGGGCCATATCCTTGAGCTCTAAAAATAGTATTTCAAAAAATTTAAAGGTTGTTGCTCAAGGATGGAGTACATTACCTGTTGCCACCTTGTGGACATTTGATCCCATGATGAAGTCTTGGAGGCAAGGCATACATTTACCATATGAAATATGAGATGTTCGGCATCCGGGAAATGTTTCTTCAGTAAGGTAGATGCACTCAGGTTACCCTGGTATCCATGGTGGGCAAATGATTGATCTATTGTGCCCTTTGGATAACCAGTTGGGAAAGTGGCATCATCCAGATTAAGGGTTTGGCGAAGAGTGTCTGGAGTGATGACCACTTTTTGGCCATGGACAAACTATTGAAGAGACTCTGTGTCGTTCTCCTCAGAGACCAAAGTGACGTTTGTCCAGAATTGGTTAAGGGATGCGGCATATATGGTGGGATTCACCAGATACGCCGTTTTGTAGGGTGATTGAACCATTAAATCAATGGCGTTGTGAAACTTGGTCCAGTATGGCGATTTGGTGAGATGTGCGACACAGTTGTGTCATGGTTTTAGTTGCATGGTCGCCATTGATGAAGAGAGGGTAGAGAGTTTTTGAACGTTAGGTTTGAGAAGAGAAGATAAAAACTCTGAAGGTGGGATAAGGAATTTAAAGGGTCGGGTTAGAAAACGACTGAAGGTTTTGGTGTGAGTCATCAGTTGTTGAAACTACTGATGACGTGGTATTAACCGTCAGACGTTGAAACAGCTGAAGTCTCTGATTTAGTCATCAGTAGTTATAAAACTACTGAAGACAGTTTTGACTTCAGGTGATGAAACAACTGAAGACTTGGTATTAGTCATCAGTAGTTGTGAAACTACTGAAGACAGTGGTTTTGTCAGCAGTTGTTGTAAACAGCTGAAGACTTGGTGTTAGTCTTCAGTAGTTGTAAACTACTAAAGACATGGTTTTGGCTTCAGTTGTTTTGAAACAGCAGTGGTAGAAACAACTGAAGAGAAATTACTCATCAGCTGTTTTCGTCAATTCTTAGCTTTTCAGTTGTTTCATACTGTCCTCAACACTTACTCATCAGACTTTGCATCTGCTTTTCAGGTGTTTCATAGGACGTCAGTACTTATCTGTTTGTACTGATTTCAGTAGTTGTAACTACATCAGTAGTTGTAACTGCATCAGTAGTTTAGAACAAATAAAGTACTTCAGTACTTGTGAGGCATTTAGCCTTCAGTATTTATAAAAACTACTGAGGGTGAAAGAACTCATCAGTACTTATATGTGACATGGTTACCAATGATCACCAGTACTTATTACTGAGATCATCAGTAGTTGTCACTTATTCTAGCTGCAGCATACCAAGCCTTAACACCAGGTTGTGGAAAGTTGAACTATCCAAAGGCTTAGTAAAAATGTCTACAAGCTCATCAGCACTAGGCACAAACATAGGATTAATTAGACCCTTTTCAAAACAATCTCTTATAAAATGATGTCTAATTTCTATATGTTTGGTCCTAGAGTGCTGGACTAGATTTTTGACAATGGAAAGAGCTGAAGCACTATCTATTAATAACGGAGTCTTAGTCTCTGTAATGCCATAGTCCAAAAGTTGATTCTGAAGCTAGAGTACTTGGGATGTACAACTTGCAGCAGCAATGTACTCGGCTTCAGTAGTGGATGTAGCAACAGATGTTTGTTTCTTACTCTGCCAAGAAATCAAACAGTTGCCTAGGAATTGACATCCACCAGAAGTTGATTTCCTGGTCAACTTACACCCTGCATAGTCACTATCAGAGAAAGCAACTAATTTACAAGAGTGCCCAGTGGAATACCATAAACCTAGAGATTTTGTACCTTGCAAATATCTAAAGATCCTCTTGACTGCAATCAGATGAGACTCTTTAGGTGCAGCCTGAAATCTAGCACAAACACATGTAGCAAACATAATATCTGGTCTAGAAGTTGTTAAGTACATCAAGGACCCAATCATACATCTGTAAAGTGTTTCATCAACCACTTTACCTTTCTGATCTGTATCCATTGTGTGGTGCTGCACATGGGGGTAGAACAGGGCTTACAGTTTTGTAAATCAAACTTTTCCAAAAGATCTTTTGTGTATTTGGACTGATGAATGAAAATTCCATCAGCCTTTTGTTTGATTTGCAAACCCAGAAAGAACTGTAATCTCCCATGGCACTCATTTCAAACTTCTGTTACATCAACTTTGTAAAGGCATCACACAACTGAGGATCAGAGGATGCAAAAAAATATCATCTATTGGTTTTGTGGGTAAGGGAATTGGTCTAGTGGGTTGTGGTTGTGGTGGTTTTGGTGTGGGAATGTTGACAGGCTGTTCTAGCATTTTAGATGTAAGTGAGGCTTTGGATTGTTTGACCAGTTCAGTCCTGCTCCCAGCACCAGCTTCATTCAAAGCTTTAATGACCAGCCCTTTGGTATATACTTCGGATGAACAGATCTTGGTGGTTATTGCCAAGATGCTGTCCCTGGACCATGACTTGATTTCAATCAATGATCTTCCAAGATATTTAGTTATAAACCTGATCATGATTTCCAATCTCTCCCTTTCCATCACACTATAACTAGCCCATCTTGATTGTATCTCTTCTATTTCCAGCCTTCTGATCTCAGAGTCTAATGTGGTTGTGTCATGACCATGTCTAAATAGCTGATATATAATTGTATCCATTGATCTGCTATGAGCTTCATCAGCGCTTTACAAGGTCTTCTATGATTTCTCTTCATCAGCTCCTGACTCAGCACTTTTCTTTCTTTTTGTATGTAATTAACTGCTCTGAGATCAGTTCTTTCTCAACCTCCTTTTCTTTCTCAGTCTGTTTCTCTGTTTCAGGCTCTTTCTCAGCATCAACTCTCTTTCTTTTCTTGTCTTTCACTGCCTTTGACTTTGCAGTCTCCCCCTTTTTGGTTGCATTGGATCAGGGTTTGGAAGGCAGAAAGAGATTTATGAACAGCATCATCAATAAGGGTTTGTAGATTTGAGGGAATCCTCTCATCAATGGCTTTATGCACTATATCAGTGATGATGGGAGTGATGAGAGGTAAGGAGTTTTGAAAGATAGCAACCATTTTCTTAGAGGGGTTCTGTCCCTGAGAGATGGTGCCGAAAGCAGAGGCTGGTGGTTCAGTTATGTGTGTAGGCTCAGTGTTTGGTAAACCTTCAATTGAAGGAGCCATCTGTGGGGTTTGTGGGGTAGATGGTCTTGATCCTGAGACATGTTGGCAAGAAGCTCTTTGAGTCTGCTCACCTCATTCTCTAGGATGGTATTGTGGGCTAGAACATTGTAGAAAAAGCCCAGGTCATCATCAGTCTGTGCTAAATCACCTGACCTCCTGATAAAATTAGGATGAACATGCTCTGAGTGTAGATCAGTAGTAGCATGTGCCCCTTGTTCTTGGTACTGGGGACTTCTTGCCTCAGGACTATGTCCTTCATCGGCAGTTGCCTCTGTGAGGTCTTATGGATAGTACCAACTTCATCCTGATCATTTGCTAAAGCAGGAGAAGTGGCAACCTCACCAGAAGTTCGAATCTCCTTTTCTACACTTGGAGATTGAACATGGTAACCCCTGTGCGGTGGGTTATCAGAAGCATTTTGGTCCTCCCCCTCAATGGTTAAGGCTATCCCAGTTTTGATTGGTATCTGGGGAGGGAGGGGGTGAGGAATGCAACTGAGTCAGCACTTTTGCAACTATTATGGTAGGACTTTGGGGGCGGTTGCAGTGGGAGATGGTGTGAAGGCAGTATGCACCCGGGAGAGTGGTGCGTTTCAATGGCAACCTCCTCAAGTGAGGAAGGTTCCAGATGTATAGGTGCCCCATATGTGGTTGCTACAGGCTCCTATTGAGAGGAAACCTGAGCGGTTGAGGGGGGTGAGTATGTGTATCTACTGGGGGGTTATGGCCAGTAGATATATCCTGTGTTTGTGTTGCAGGGGCATCCTCAGGGGACTCATCTCCCTGAGCAGCCTTTTGGGTTTCTTGTGTTTGGGTTTGGTGGGGACTTTGGGTTTGGAGGTGGTGGTTGTGGGTTCCAGCTGCGTGGGTTTTTGCAGCTTGGCAGCCTGTTTGAGTGACTGGTCTGAGTTGTGCCTGGAGTATACTTCAGGCAATACAGCCATGGCAGGGACTCCAAGGCCAACAGTCCCTCAGCTTTCAGCTGGTTCTCTATTATGGCCATTATGAACCGTGGATATAATATCCATCAGTTAGCAATAGGTTTTAGGACCATATCCTTAAGTTCAAGAAATAATATTTCAGAAAAATTTAAGTTTTGTTGCAAAAGGATAGAGAAGAATACCTGCTGCCACCTGGTTGACATTTGATCCCAAGACGAAGTCTTAGGGGCTAGGCAGACATTCACCATATGAAAAATAAGGCATTCTGCGTCATGGAAATGCCTCTTTAAAATAGTAGAGGCGTTGAGATTACCCTGGTATCCATGTTGGGCAAAGGATAGATCAGTGATGCCCTTTGAATATCCAGTGGGGAAGGTGGCATCATCCAGGTGTAGGGTTTGGCGAAGGATTGCCGGAGTGATGACCACCTTTCGGGAGTTGACGAACGACTGGAGAGACTCGGTGTCATTCTCCCCAATGGTAAGGGTGACGTTCGTCCAGAACTGTTTTAGGGATTCGGCATAAATGGTAGGATTGATAAGGAAGGCCGTTGTGTATGGAGAATGGACCATTAGATCAATAGCAGTATCAAACTTCGTCTAGAAAGGTGATTTGGTAAGGTAGGCAACACAGTTGTGTTGTGGTTTAAGCTGCATGTTCGCCATTAATGTGAGAGAAGGTTATGAGTTTTTGAACGTTAGGTTTGAGATGATGAAGCTCTGTAAGATTAGGTATTTATAGGGTAAAGGTTATAAAGCAACTGAAGGGTTTGGTGTTAGTCATCAGTAATTTAAACGACTGATGACGTGGTATTAACCTTCAGAGGTTGAAACAACTGTAGTCTTAGTTTTGGTCATCAGTAGTTATAAAACTACTGAAAAACCATGGTTTTGACTTTAGATGTTGGAAACAACTGAGGACTTGGTGTTAGTCATCAGTAGTTGTGAAACTACTGAAGACATGGTTTTGTCATCAGCTGTTTAGGGTGAAACAGCAGTTGAGAAACAACTGAAGAGAAAATTCTCATCAGTAGTTGTCGTCAATTCTTAGCTTTTCAGTTGTTTCATACTGTCCTTAACACTTACTCATCAGACCTTTTGGTTGTTTTCAGTTGTTACATAGGACAACAGTACTTATCTGTGTTTACTAACATCAGTTTTTAGAACTACATCAGTAGTTTGTAACAGAATCAGTACTTATTTGTGACGTTTACTAATGATCATCAGTACTTGTTTACTGAGATCATCAGTAGTTGTCACTTATTCTAGCTGCAGCATACCAAGCCTTAACACTAGGTTTTGGAAAGTTGAACTATCCAAAGGCTTAGTAAAAATATGTGCAAGCTCATCAGTACTAGGCACAAACTTTGGATCAATCAGACCTTTTTCAAAACAGTCCCTAATAAATGGTGTCTGATCTCTATATGTTTGGTCCTAGAGTGTTGGACAGGATTCTTGACAATGCAAAGAGCTGAAGCACTGTCCATTAATATGGAGTCTTAGTCTCTGTAATGCCATAATCCAAAAGTTGGTTCTGAAGCCAGAGTACCTGAGATGTACAACTTGCAGCAGCAATGTACTCTGCTTCAGCAGTGGATGTAGCAACAAATGTTTGTTTCTTACTCTGCCAAGAAATCAAACAGTGCCTAGGAATTGACATCCACCAGAAGTTGACTTTCTGGTTAACTTACACCCTACATAGTCACTATCAGAAAAAGCAACTAATTTGCAAGAGTGTCCAGTGGAATACCATAAACCTAGAGATTGTGTGCCTTGCAGATATCTAAAGATCCTCTTGACTGCAATCAAATGAGACTCTTTAGGAGCAGCCTGAAATCTAGCACAAACACAAGTTGCAAACATGATATCTGGTCTAGAAGCTGTTAAGTACATCAAGGACCCAATCATACATCTGTAAAGTGTTTCATCAACAGCTTTACCTTTCTGATCTGCATCCAGTTGTGTGTTGTTGCACATGGGAGTAGAACAGGGCTTACAGTTTTGTAAATCAAACTTATTCAAAAGATCTTTTGTATATTTAGACTGATGAATGAAAGTCCCATCAACCTTTTGTTTGATTTGCATTCCTAGAAAGAACTGTAATTCTCCAATTGCACTCATTTCAAACTTCTTTTGCATTAAATTGGTAAAGTCATCACACAACTGGGGATCAGAGGATGCAAAAATAATATCATCAACATAAATTTGAACAAGTAGATTATGTTGCCCAGCTTTCTTATGAATAAAGTCTTATCAATGGAGCCTCTAGTGAAATCATTTTCCAGAAGAAAGTTTGATAATGTCTCATACCAGGCTCTAGGAGCTTGTTTCAACCCATAAAGAGCCTTATCAAGCTTATACACCCAATTAGGATGTTTATTGTCCTCAAAGCCTGGTGGTTGACATACATAAACCTCTTCTTTAATTTTCCCATACAAAAATGCACTTTTGACATCCATTTGAAAAACTTTAAGTTTTTGATAAGCAGCATAAGCTAAAAACAATCAAATTGCTTCCAGTCTGGCTACAGGGGCAAAGGTTTCATCATAATCAATACCTTCTTCTTGTGCAAACCCTGAACAACCAGTCTGGCCTTGTTCTTAACAATGAGCCCATTTTCATCAGTTTTGTTCCTAAACACCCATTAGTGCCTATTGCACACTTACCTGGAGGTAGGGGAACCAGTTCCCACACTTGCTATTTCTTGAACTGAAGAAGCTCAAGCTGCATGGCATCACCCATCCATTGTCCTTTAAAGCAATGTGATAATTCTTTGGCTCTTGCTGACTGATGAAGAGAGCATAGAAGCAGAAATTTGACAATTGACTTCTTGTTGATACGCCAGCAATGATATCACCAATGATTTGAGACATAGGGTGATTCTTCAGATCTTGATACACAATGAGATCTGTGCAAGTGTTTGTAGCAGGTTCAGCAGCAATAGATGGTGATGGTGATCATTTCCTTGAAACCAATCAGCGGATGGTAATTCAAAGGAAGTTGAATTTGAAGAAATCTCATCAGCATTTGTTGTGGATGGTGCTACTGGAGCTACAGGAACATCAGGTCTGGCTGAATCAGGCAGTTGATCACTAAACCTTAAGAGGTGAGTACTGCTATCATCATCATCATCAGCACCAGCAGCACCACCAGGTGGTGAACTGTTGACAGGAGCAACAACAAGAGTTTGATAAGGAACATATTGCAGTATGTTCAAATCAAATAGCTCCACAGGGCTTTGTGGAATCTTGTCCTTAGGAGATTCATTAAACTTAACATGTAGAGTCTCTTCAACCATCTTTGTTCTGCAGTTGAAGACTCTGTATGCTTTGCAAGTTCATGAATAACCAACAAAGTACCCTGCATCCACCTTAGGATCAAATTTTTGGAGTTGATCCCGTGTGTTGAGAATGAAACAACGATACCCAAATGCTCTGAAGAATGAAATTAGAGGGGCATATGATGAAGAACTTCATATGGAGTCTTCATCAACCTCTGATTTACTAGAACTCTATTCTGTACATAGCAAGCTGTATTGACAGCTTCAGCCCAAAAAGACATTAGCAGTCCAGAGTCAGCCAACATGGACCTTGCAGCTTCAATAAGGGTCCTGTTCTTCTCTCCACTACTCCATTTTTCTCAGGAGTTCTTAGGATGCTATACTGCCTCTTGATTCCCTTTGATATGTAAAACTTATCAAGTGTGTGGTTTCTAAATTCAGTACCATTATCACTCCTCACACACTTAACTCGTAGGGAATACTGCTTCTCAACGTGTAACACAAAGTTCATAATGGACTGTATAGCCTCATCCTTTGAATTCAAGAAGAAAGTCCATACAAATCTGGAGTAATCATCCACAATTACTAGACAGTATTTCTTCTTAGCCATACTCATCACTTTCGCAGGACCAAAGAGATCCATGTGAAGAAGCTGTAAGCAGTCAGTGGACTTAGGTTCTTCTATGGAGGGAAACGAAGCTTTGTGATGTTTTCATTTTAAACAAGCAGTGCAGTTATCTTCACACTTGAACTCCTTCATAGGCAGTCCCCTTACTAAACCATGGTTTATCAACTGATTCATGTTTTTGAGATTAACATGACCCAGCCTTCTATGCCATAGAATAGATTCTTGGGGGGAAGCCTTGGAAAATAGGCAAGGATGGCCTTTGAGATCTATTTTCTTGGAAAGATCTAAGGCATACACTCTTCCTGTCCTGTTGGCCTTTAGGAGAGTATGTTCATCCAACACCTTATCAATCAAATTTAGAACTTTGGATGACAGATGCCGACAGTTCTGACTGGTGAAAAGAGCAACATGGCCTTTGTCACACATTTGACTGACACTCAAGAGGTTGTACTTGAGATTTTCCACATGGTTAACATCATCAAACTTTATTTCCCCATTGGAAACAAAGCCTTTGCCAATGATGTAACCCTTTGCATCATTGCCAAATGACACAAACCCCTTCCTTCCTTGAGAGTAGTCATTAAGAAGTGATCTGTTTCCTGTCATATGCATGGATCCTCCACTGTCTACATACCAGATGCCTCTGAGGTATGTTGAAGAACCTTGCAAAATACAACAAATTAGTTAGATTTTGAGACCCAAACCTTTTTGGTCTTGGGATTGTTCTCATCAACAGATGGTAAACTAACATGTTTGTTGGAAACAACAGCCTGAGAGGAAGAAGCTGGTGAAGAAAAGGAATCCTTTGGCTTGGACCCCCTTTTCTGTGGTTTCAACATAGGAACATCTAATTGGTTAACTCTTCCCAATAGATGTTGAACCATCATAACCAGCTGTGTCTGATTTTGGGATAAGGCTTTCAACTCTTCAGACACATTGGCATTGGAGTTTGATAAGTTCCTATGTTGCACCTTCTTCTTTTGAGCAATCTCAGCTGTTACCTGTTTAACCCCTTCCTTTTTGGATTTCTGTTTGGAATTGAGGGTTACAGGATTTGATGTTGCTGGTACAAATGTGGCTCCAAACTCAGTTTTCATTTTAACCATTTTCTCTTGAATTTATTCTTTATGTTTGAGTTTGGATCCCTTTTTGTACCAACAATCATCTGTAAGATGATTGAACAATCCACATACTTTACATGGTTTCTTCTTCATCTTATGATGATCATCAACTAAAGAGGATGAAACTACTGAAGACTTGCTCTTCAGTACTTTGGAAGCATTATTTGCTTTCTTGACTTCCTCTTTAGTAGTCTTCAAACTCTTTCTACTGATAGTTTTCTTCTCTTCAGTGTTGACAGTAGTTGGAGTTTGAACATCAGGTGTTAAATCTTGCTCTCCAGTCCTTTCAGGACTTTCAGAAATAACTCCTGAGTTGATCATCTCTTTTATCATGTGAGTGTCAGCAGTAGAACCATCAATATTAGCTGATGGGTTCTGAGAGGGCTTAGTGTTGACTTCAACTTTTGATGATGCTCTATCAAAAAGTGAATCACATGATGAGGTGGATTGGTTATTGCTTTCTCCATCAGATTTCACTTCTGCTCTTGAAGCAAAATCTGTAGGAGGAGCAGTGTGATTGTAACCAATACCAAAACTTCACATTGGAAGCAGATTGCTTACTAAGAAGCATTTTAAAACCTTTGCATGATTGTACCCATCGATCACACTCTACCTGGGTGACTGCAAGGGTTCTTTGAGACTTCTCTAGTCATCCAGAATAACCTCTAGCTTAGCCTTTTCATCATTTAATTGGCATTTAAGCTTATAAATCTCATCATTTTTACTATTAAGAGCAGACTCAAACTCAAGTTTTCTTTTGAAAATGGTTTTCTCAAGCTCAAGTTTTTGATTTATTATGCTACATTTGCCTCTCTAATGGAGACAAAGGCAGCAATGCATGATTCTAAACATAACTTGGCTTTAGCCTCTGAAGATACCTGAGTTACCTGTGAAGATGATGCATTTGAGCAGGAACCCTCAGTAGACTCCAGGGCCATGAGAGCTAGATTCCCAAAAGGACTGTCACCACCATGTTGACCAGCATCTGTGAACAGTTGTTCATGACCAGACATGTCATCCGGTAAACTGCTCCAGTCAACACCTCCAGGGGTGAAGAAGCTGTGTTGTTGAGGTTGAGGAGGTTGATGAGATTGAGATGGTTGAGGTTCTAGTAATGCATGAGGTTGTGGTACTATAGGAACTTGAACTTGATTTGACTGTGGCATTTAATAACAAGGATAAGGATATGGCATTTGACCCTGAGGAACAAAATATGCAGGAGATTGTGGTTGAGAATGATGACTAGAATTGACAGGATGTTGCCCTCTGTGTTGTTGACTATTGCCAGGGAAAGTCATAAAAGGTGCAGAGGAATTAGATCCAGATGATCTGCATTCTCTAGCAAAGTGTCCAAGCCTGTGGCATTTGTGACACTTAAACTTACTCTTGTCAAAACCAACTTTGGTTTTGCCAGAGAGTCCAAGGAACTTTCTTCCAGTTCTTTTGTAGAACTTCTGAGATCTGATATTTATCAAGGCCATTTGGCTCAAAATATCCATCTCTTCTAAGTCATCATCAGAAATCCCCTTGAGATCATCCATGATGAAGCATAGATTGTCATTATTACATCCAGTAAACTGACTATCAACACTCACAAATGCAGAATCAGAAGTGTTTGAAGAGAAATCAATATGCTCATCATACTGGCATTCAGATGAAGCATATTCTAACTCATGACCAACCAAGGCAGTGTTGCCTGCTACACAGTCTTCAGTGAGCTTTCCAGATGAAGACAGTTTTCGTTTCTGTTCTATCTCTCTCTCAAATGTGAGCAATTTCCCATGGAGTTGGGTGAGAGATAGTTTGTCCAAATTTGCACTGGAGCGTAGGACAATAGTATATGTGTCCCATCTCTCAGGCATTGATCTGAGAAATCTGTTATTCATCTGGCTATTGGTGTACTCATGTTTGACCATTTTTAATTCAGAGATCAAACAAGAGAACCGCTCGAACTGTTGAGTCAGTGTCTCACCCTTCCTATGAGAGAATGTCTCATATGTTGGGCAAGGATTTCTCTATTATTTGCCAAGACCTCATCTGTTTCTCCAAATTGTTCTTTCAAGGCATTCCAGAGGTCATGGGCAGTTTCATGATGCATTAGCCCAGAATAGATTTCATTAGGCAGTGCCATGGCCAGAATTCCATGGGCTTTTGCATCAATTTCAAACAACTTCTTATCCTCATCTGAGTATTGCTCCCTCCTCTTCGGAACCATTTGATTGGTTTCCGGTTATTCACCATAGGCTTGTGTGGCCCATGTACCACTGATGTCCAACAACCTGCACTGTTAACAGACAGGTGATGGAGCATTCGTCGTTGCCATATGTTATACTCATTCCTAACCAGCATTGGAGGCTTGGTTGAGGAACCAGTATTGTGAGGATCATTGGAAGGAGTAGTCATTTTGAGTCCAAATAAAATTTAATTCAAGCTTTTAAATGTTTTTATAAAGACCACAACAGACTCAATGAAAACCAAGAGAAAATCTCAGGACGAATGACCAGAAAACACAGAAAATTCAATCTCTATAACCGTTTCTTGCAAAATACAAAAATGCTAATTCAATCAAATTTGGATCTTGAATAGCAGTACCAATGATCAATTATTAGATCGATCAATGATTAACCTGCTCTGATACCATTTGTCAGGATCAGTGATCACAAGTTTGATGTATGGAGCGTAGCACAGCGGAATAAGAACAAGAATTAGACAAATTGTAGCAAGAATTTGATACTCGTATGCATTAAGAACAAATACGGTTATAACGAGAGAATATATTTCTGTAACAAGGAATGTTTCAATAATATCAAATATTTCTGATCAAATCATTCATTTATTACAATAGGTTGACATTCCTTATATAGAGTGCAATTGCTGCTGTTATTACGGGAAAGTGACAACTGGCAGATCTATTACAAAAATAACTAACTCTTAACAAACTACTGAAATGTTCACAACTACTGAGAAGATATCAGAGTGTTAAGTACAAAATAAGAAACTACTGATAAGAAACTACTAAAACTACAACGATTGAAGAACAAGCTCTTCAGTCGTTTTACAAAACTACTGATAAATATAAAACTACTGATGAGCACAACAACTGAAGAAGTATTCTTCAGCTGTTGTGTCAAACTACTGAAAAGATAAAACATAAAACTATTGAAAGGTAAACCGTCACAACTACTGAAGAAGACCTCTTCAGCTGTTGTGACAATGTCTGATACTTTGGTCTTCAGCACTTGTGTCTTCAGACTTTGTCTTCAGACTTGTGTCTTTAGACTTTGTCTTCAGCACTTGTCTTCAGACTTTGTCTTCAGCACTTGTCTTCAGACTTTGTAATCAGCTGTTGTCTTCAGCTGTTGTGGTCTTCAGTAGTTGTTGTGACGTCTGTGGGACTTAAGGGTTTTTCTGATCCGGCTCATTGGTTCTTTTGGTCCAACATGATGCTATATGGGTGATTGTTGACCGCTTGACGAAGAGTGCTCACTTCCTACCGCTCCACGAGACGTATTCATCCGAGAGGTTGGCTGATCTATTCATCAAGGAAATTGTAACTCGTCATAGTGTACCGGTGTCTATTGTGTTGGGTCGTGACACCCGTTTACATCCAAATTTTGGAAGAAATTCCACGACACAATGGGGACAAGGTTACACATCAGTACGGCTTATCATCCCCAGACTGATGGTAGTCTGAAAGGACCATCCAGACCTTGGAGGACATGCTTTGGTCATGTGTTATTAACTTTGGGGGAAGTTGGGATGACCACTTACCGTTAGCTGAATTCTCATACAACAACAGTTATCATGTCAGCATTGGTATGCCGCCTTATGAGATGCTATACGGTGTGAGATGTAGAACACCCATTTGTTGGGGTGATATTGGTCAGAAAGAACTAGGGAGCGTCGAGGTAATTGAGGCTACGACTGAGAAGCTTGAAAAGATCAAGGCCTTCATGAAGGCGGCCAAAGATAGACAAAAGTCGTATGCTGATAAACGACGTAGACCGATTGAGTTCCAAGTGGGGGACCGGGTTATGTTAAGGGTCTCACCTTGGAAGGGGATCATCCGATTCATGAAGCGGGGCAAGTTGAGCCCAAGGTATATAGGCCCTTTCCGAATCATTGCTCGAGTAGGAGAGGTGGCTTATAGACTGGAGTTACCAAAGGAGTTAAGTGGAATTCACCCGACGTTCCATATATCTCATCTAAGGAAGTGCTTGGCAGATGAAGATATGATTGTTCCACTGGAGGATATCGAAGTAGATGAACGACTTAATTACGTGGAGCAACCAGTGGACTTCTAAAGTGGTTCCTCTTGTGCGTGTACAGTGGAATAGCATTACCCACGGTTGTTCGAGGAATAACAGGTTTCGGGAATGAAACCTATTTAAGGGGGGTGGACTTGTAACGCCCGGTAATTTTAAAGACAAACAAAGAAAGAATAAAGTGAAGTAAAAGGAGGAAAAGAAATAAAACCCAGTTTAGGGGTTAAAAGTGATAAAAAAGACAAATCTTTGAAAAGTCGGTGATAAAGGTGGCATGGCTTCCCATCACCCTTTCTACACACAAAATTTGCAAATTTTTAGAGAGAGAAAGTAGCAGGAAGCAGAGAACTCTCGGTTTTGAAGAGAAAAAAAGAAGAAAAGTGTGAATTCAAGGTAAGAATTCATGTTTTATGGTGTTGTTAACCGGTTATGTCCTCGGGTTTATGCTTATGTGTGTTTGTATGTGTTCGGGTATTTTTTAGTGGGTTCTAGGCGGTTGAATTCAATTTGAAAACGAGTTTGGAAGAAAGCCATACTCAAGAGCTGCCAAGGTGAGTTCTAGAACCCCTCGTTTACTAGTTTTTTTAACTATTTTTGGGCTGGAAATGCATGAATGTATGTTTTCTTTTTATTGGGTTTCGGACTCGTGTGTTTGATTGTGTGTATGTTGAATTTATGATGTGATATGTGGCTATGTTGAATTTATGATGTGTTTCTAAGGCTTAGATGGTAAGACTTAAGCTTAGAACATGACGGATGGTGATTAGGAACTGAAATCTTATGTTTAAGGCTCATACGCTAAGTTTTAGAATCTGCCTAAGTGTTGTAAAGAAATACGGATGAGTATGTAAAGTCAATGCGGATAGGTGTGGGAAAAGTCAATGCAGATGATAGTTAATGCGGATGAGCATTAACCCCCAAGTAAGCCAATGCGGGTGAGTAATAGGAAATGCGGATGAAGTATGGGAAATGCGGATGAACTGAGACAAATGCGGATGAAGTAGAAGAAATACGGATGAACTAAGACAAATGCGGATGAACTAAGGCAAATGCAGATGAAGTAAAAGAAATGCGGATGAACACTTAGAATATTTTTGACTTCTTGGGAAAGAGTGTAATTTAGGCTTTGACCTGGGAGATTCTCAGGGGCTATGTAAGTTGACTTTTTGAGGTCATAGATGGTATGATAGGCATGTTATGAGGAATGATTGATGCTTATGTATGACAGTATGTATGGTGCATGTTATGTATGTATGATGTTGCCTTGTATGATGATGATGACTGTGTATGTTATGTTCTTTATTATGATGTATGTTTATCTTTCCTATGGCTTTACGTGCTATGTTAATGAATAAAATGAAAGTGGTATGTAATGTAAAGCAAAGATAATGAAAGAGGAACATGAAGTAAGAATGCATGCATTAATGAATGATGTAAGTAAAGAAAGTCTAGCAAGCCTTGTATGTCGGGACACGCCATTAAAAGTTGTTAGCCCAATGATGTGCGGGTTCGCTACCCCGGGAGGATGCATATTGGGGTCTTTTTTGTGATTGACCATTTGTATAGAACCATTGTTGCATACCCTAGGTATTGTGACCAGAGGTGCGATGCATCGTTATAGCTGGCCTATGATAGGCCTAGGTCCAGTACTAGGAATAGCAGGGTATTGCACACGGCATTGGTACACCTAAACTCTACCCTAGGTACTGTGACCAGAGATGCGATGCAACATTATAGCTGGTCTATGATAGACCTAGGTTCAGTACCAGGAATAGCTGGGTAAAGTTTATAGTTGAAGGAAGGAAAAGATGTAATGATGAAAGAATGTGAAAGTTAATGACGTACATTGAATGAACAGAAGTTAAAGAATGAAAGTACGAATGATTAATGAATATAATAATGATATTGTCTATGTGTACGTATGATGCATGATCGCATGAAAATGAAGTACAATTTTAACAAAAGAAAAGTATGTTTTATTATAAAACTAGAACTCACTCAGCAACGCTGATTTTTATGTGTTTCCAGTTGGCAGGTAATGATTGCTGAGGATGGCACGAGGTGACTACTCAGCTCTTTTGGGATGGCATCCATTTATATAATGCTTTTGTGATGTAATGAAACAATGTATTTTGTAACTAATTAACGATGTATTATTTCGTAAAAGTTTTTATGATGAAATGAGATGTCATTTTTGAATGTTTCCCCTGCAATGTTTATGTAAGATAAATGAAAATGTATGTCTTATATGCAATGATTTACTAGCTGTAAGTGTCCCGGGAACAGGGCCTCACAGTTTAGTTAGAACACAAAAGAGAGAAGAGAAGATGTCAGCAGTCGGTGCTGATTTTGTGGGGTAGTTAGGAGCATCTGACTATTTATGGGCCAATAAAGTTATATTTATCCGCACAGAGATGATTCTCATTATTAGGGGGAATCCATGTATAGAGAAATTGAAGACGCAATCAGAAAGTGATGATGTGAGTTGGTTTCTAATGATGAATCTGAGTGCATGCTGATTTGTTTGAGATTGTCAGTTGTGGATTAGAACATTCAACTTTTTGCCCAATACATTATATATTGGGATATGTTGAATTTGAGGGGGAATTTCTACAGGTGTTAATGTTAATCAGGTTAGCATGTGTGAAGATTGGAGCAATGGAAAACTGTTCATGTCATTATCTGGAAAAATCAGTCATATGGGGAATCTTGCTTTTATGATGGTGTTCTACAAAGTAAATGAAAGCTATTGTGCCTAAATTCATTTTCAGGGATACTGTAGCAACCTGACGGATCAACAACGTTGGCTAATATGGTGTTTCGTTTGATTCTATTGGAAACCAGAGCAAAGATTGACTGAAGATTGTAAGAAGTGTTATCTACTATTCGCAAGCAATGTCCAAGGGGAAATTTGTTGGAGCATATATTGTCATATATAGTGTGTCCGTCGCTTGATGAATAGTCTAGGGTTAATGTAATACACCTGATATGTTGTAAACACATGAAACTGGGTCATTCGCAGGAGCATATGCGAATGAGACTCAGTCGTACGACTGAGCCATGCTAATGGACCAGTCGTGCGACTGAGAGATGCTATTGGGCCATTCGTAAGACTGAACCATAAGTATCGTCCAATCATACGATTGAACCATACGTATGGTCCAGTCGTACGATTGAACCATACGCATGGTCCAATCATACGAATGGGCCCAGTCGCATCCGATATGGGCTGAGGCCTATAAATACCAGTTTCATTGTGTAGAAAGGGTGAAGGAGTATGCCCGGGGCCTAGGTGCTGGCGGATGAGAGGGGAGATCATGCTCGATCTCTCATTGCCAAGAGTCTTGATTCTTATGTTTAACGAGCTTGTAATCATTAGGTTTTATCAATGAAACCATTATATTATTTTCCGTTCTATTGTTTGTCTCTTGGTTTTGGTTTTTGTTTCCTTCCGTCAAGAACATGCTCGGATGTCAACCGATCCAGCGACTTCACAGAATTCATGTCAATAGTGAAGAATAAAGCAAGTTATAGATAATATATAGCTACAATCAAACCTTGACAAACATATCAATTACAAGTTATAACGATTAGTTAAGTGTACTTGGTTCCCATGATGAACAAGCATACGTCATCAATAGCCGATAATAACCTCGGATTTAGCACCTAATAGGCTTGTCAGGCCCATAGATCTATGACGTTGTCAGGCTAGCAATAGTTAATAATTGTCAACATATAATTTCTATCATATAAGTCTCACATTATTACAAATAACCATGACAAAAGTAAAGGTGAGTTGCATGTGCATTTACAAGTATCAAGACGTTTACAAGTATAAGTTTATATGTTAACATGTTTCATCCCAAAAAGGTGTGAAATAAAGTAAAAGAGGGGTATGAAAACTCACATGGAAAACTCACTAGTTATAAGATGCACTTTTGAATAATAATAAGAAAATAAGATTCTTCACGATTCCTTTTACAGAATACCTAAACGTGGTTGTTCCAAGATTAGATTAATGATATGATTAATGACAAAATATGAACTAGGGTTTCAATTGGAATGTGGGGTTTTTGATAATTGGATTAAATAGAATAATGTAACCAATTATATATTTTTATTCAATAAATATAAAATAAATTGATTAAATAGTTAAGAATGAAAATGATAATAATCATTAGTGAAATTGAATACTCACATATATTTAAATGTTTAATTTATAATAATTGATACAATAAAAGTTGAGTAATATAGTGTGGAAGGTAAATAACTAATTAAATAATGAATTGATCAAAATAATCAATTATTTAAATAAGTTAAAGACTAACTTATTTGATTTAAAGAAAAACCATTTTATAAAGTAATAAAAAGATAAACTTTTAATAACTTTTGTCATAGTTTTTATAATATTAAACTATAAATTAGAATATTATATTTTTTTAAATTTCAGAATTAAACTAATAACTCCTGGAATAAATTTAATTAACAACAATAATTTTATTTTGATTAAATAATATATTAAGAATTTATGAAATTTAAAATGAATAAAAACTAATAATTTAAAATAACTTGAGGGTGCCCGAGTTCGATCCCGGGACCCCATGTATATGGTTCAAGCGTGTTACCAGCGGGCTATAAGCCCAAGTCTGATTTCAGATATAAAATAAAATTTATAACATTGTTAAAATGAAACCCCAAATACCATATGAACCCTAGTTCTTGATTGGATCCCAATTGATATGAATTCGAAGTTGTTAACCCAATTAATCATAGGGCTTTCTTTCTCACATGAAATCCAGTATGGAGATGTGTCGATTTACCTCATATAAAACTCGAATATATGATGAACAATAGGAAGAGTCTTGCGACCGATAAAGGAATTGATTCACGAAGGTAACAATGATTATAATCAAATTCGTTTAGTGTGCTGATCCCGGAGAAGATTATGATTCAAAGCCCTCAATAAATCATTTGTAAGGATGCTCTGAAGACCAATAATGGTGGAGTTGCAGATCCAAATGACGATGGTGATCGATGGTAGTGTGTGGGCAGGTTTAGATGGAAATTGGTGTTACAGGAAGTTCAAATGGATTGATTCTAATGTTTTCCCCTTGATATATGGATCTTATTTGTTCAGTTTAATATCGACGAATCACGACTCTTGATTCGGCCGTTTCGACATGAGTTGCTTTCAAAATAATCGTTTCGATTGAAATAACTGCATAATTGTATCTTAAATGATTAACGAGTGTTTCTAGTTGTTATCTCGAGTCATATGATTAAGATATGGGTTGAAATTGATTTCAGTTTCGGAAGAAACTTCCGTTTCAAGTTAACATTGTGTGAAAGCAAAATGATCCAAATTTAAAGCGCCATGGAGTTCGAAAATGGTTCAAGGGATAATTGGGTCGGTTTAATTGATATATAAAAATTGATGGATTTACATAGTTTGGGTGTCGCCGGAGCAATGCCGAAGGTGGCCGAAAAACAAGGCACGAAGGTGGAGGGGATGTTTGGTTTTATAACAAAATTAAACATTTGGTCCCTGAAGTTTTGAAACCTTATTATTTCATGTTAAAAATCTTTTAGTTCAAGTTTTAAGATTTACCAAATAAACCCTTAACTTTGAAACCATTATTTTATATATTAAATCAAATTATTTATATAACATTATAAATTCTTACAAATCTTATAAAAAATTATGTTTTAATTATTTATTTAAACTTAATAGTTAATACTCATTAATGATGTAACACACGGTTATTTATTTTGAAGCCGGCGAAAGAAGAAAAAAGAAATAAAGTCCAAAGTCGGGGGACTAAACTCGCCAACGAGAGAAATTTGGGTGAGTTGGGGTATTTAAAAGGAAAGGGTGTTCATTCAGATGATGTTTAGTTGCCTGAAGGCCGTGTGACTGAAGGGTGCCCATACCCCCAAGTAGGGCTGGTGTACCCGAGGAAAACGTAGTTTACGTACTGACTTTCGGGGAAAAGTGCAGATGTAAGTTTTGATGTGGAAGATTCCCGTAAGTTCATGTAAGATGACTGTTGTGGCCTTAGAGGTTATGTTGGGCATGATGTTGATATTGATGATATATGATGTTGTATGTTTGTGCATGATGTATGTATGTATGTATGTATGTATGAGGATGCCCTTTATGATGATGATGACTGCATATGCTATGTTCCTTGTTATGATGAATGTTTATCTTTCCGTGACTTTATGTTGAATGTTAATGAATGAAATGAAAGTATTATGTAACGTAAAGTGAAAGATAATGAAAAGAGGAACATGATGAATGAATGCATGCATTAATGAATGATGAAAGTAATGAAAGTCTTGCAAGCCTTGTATGTCAGGACACGCCCTTTGTAAGGTTTTAGCCCAACAGTGTGCGGGTTCACTACCCCGTGAGGATGCACATCGGGGTCTTTCTTTGTGATTGACCATTTTTTGGAACCATTGTTGCTTGCCTTAGGTACTGTGGCCAGGAGGTGCTATGCACTGTAATGGAAGGTCTATGATAGGCTTAGACCCAATACCATGAGAACTGAAGGGCATAGCACATGACAATGGTACACCTGAACTTTACCTTAGGTATTGCGGCCAGGAGGTGTTGTGCACCGTAATGGAAGGTCTATGATAGGCTTAGGCCCAGTACCAAAAGACTGAAGGTAAAGTTCATGGTTTTGATGAAAGGAAAAGATGTAATAACGAACGAATGAATGAAAGTAAGAATGTATGAACGAATGGAAGATATCGCATGGACGAGGAAAATAATAATAATATTATCTACGTGTACGTATGATGTATGATCGCATAAAGTAAAGAATAGTTTTAACAAAAGATAAAGTATGTTTTATTATAAACTAGAACTCACTCAGCAACGCTGACTTTTATGTGTTTCCAGTTGGCAGGTAATGATTGCTGAGGATGGCCCGAGGTGGCTACTCAGCTCTTTTGGGATGGCATCCATTTTTATAATGCTTTTGTGATGTAATGCTACATATAATTTTGTAATTGGATAACGATGTATTGTTTTGCAAAAGCCTTTATAATGAAATGAAATGTCATTTTTCAATGTTTCCGCTACAATAATTATTGAAGTCAATGTAATTATGTGTTTATGCGTAATGATTTACCAACTATAAGCGTCCTGGGAACGGGGCCTTACAAGTTGGTATCAAAGCCAAAGTTTAAGTGAAATGGGTAAATTTTCAAAATAAACCTTGTAGATACATGTGTCCCTAGTTTCTGAGCTTAATGTAAAATGTCTTTATTGTCTTACACATATGTAATAAAATGGGTACTTAATGAAATACAATGTGTGGTTATGCTTATAATGTTGAATATTTCATTGCTTAGTATGTAATAACGCTTATTGAACTAACTATATAGATTTATGGTTGTTTGAATAGATCTAAGTCAAATAATGATTGTGAAACATATTCAAACTTAATCATATGACGTTCTCATGCGAATGGCCCATGCTAATGGACCATACGCATGAAAAACTTCATGCTAATGAACCAGCCGCACGACTGAACCAAGAGACTGGATCAGTCGCATGATTGTAACATGAGATTGACTCAGTCGCATGACTGAACACTTAGTCGTGCGAATGGATCAACCGCATGACTCAATCGCACGACTGAACCATGCAAATGGTTCAGTCGCCCGAATGAGAAACCCTAACCTATAAATACCACTTAAATCATGGGAAAATGTAACACTTCGAATACCTACGTACTAAATCATACCCTAGCCGTCCAGAGACCTCTAAGAACATGTTCCAAGTTCATAGATCGCACTAGATCGATTCTCAATCGTTCTTAACGTTTAGATTCAATCCATAATTGTTTCTACGTGCGTTCTCACTGATTGGATCACCAATCAAATAGGATTCCATACTATTTGATTTGGTACACGCGTAAATCTGTTAGTATTCGTCCAGTACACGATCCTAACAAGTGGTATCAGAGCTTTGGCTCTAGATTTACGTGTGATTCAATCGTTTTTGGTACAAAAATTGTGTTTTTCCACTAAAAGCGCAATCCTTTTGTGTAAAACGGTGTCTTAGACGTCTCCTGATCATAAAGTTTAGTTTTTCCTGCATACGGAAATTAGGGTTAGTGAAAATTTGAGTTTTTGCGTCCAAAATACCTTAGACCTACGAATTTTCAAGTTTCAGCATTTTAGTCGCACGATTGACTCAATCGCCCGACTGAACCCATACGCATCCCTCATACGCATGATTGGACTCATTCGTATGACTGAGCAGTCTATTCGCATTATTCAACCACATTAGTTCATTCGCCGATTGAGCCATCCGCATTAGTTCAGTCGCATGATTAAACCATCCGCATAGTTCAATCGCTCGAATAGCCCAATCGCACACCTTCATTCGCACAAATAAAATAGTTTGGATTAAAGTTAAAGTTTATAGCAATGGAGGAGTAATACTCAGCATTCACAGCAGGGAGAGACTCACGTATTCAGAACTTACTGCTACTGGAGAATGAAGTGGAGAATCACAACAAACCCCCAAAGCTTATCACGTTAGATGAATACCCCCAATGGAAGCAACGTTTCTAGATCTACTTAAATGGAATATATCCCAATCTGTGGGAATATATAGAGACGGGGTACAGCATGCCAGTAGGAGCTGATGGTGTCAAGCTTACACTAGGTGGCATGGCTGATGGACAAAAAGTCAAGTACAATGCTGAAAAGAAAGTCTATTCTTTGCTTACACAGTCAATTCCAAAGGATATTTTCCATCAATTCTCGGAGTATACGCAAGCAAAGAAACTATGGGATGCATTGGAGAAAAGGTATGATGGAAACGCATCATTGAAGGCCATAAAGGCTAAGGCTTTAAAGAAGGAGTTTGACAACTTCTCCTCGATGGGAAAAGAAAGCCTGGATGATGTTATTGATAGGTTCTACCACATGATGAGTGAGATGCACACTCATGGAGTAACGACGTCAATGGAGGACAAAGTGTCTAACTTTGCAGATGGGCTGCCGGAGAAATGGGTTTCATTTGTCTCCAATCTCAGACAGAATGATATGCTAACGAAGTTCAATATAAATGATTTCATTCTAAAGCTGAGAGAGGAAGAGCTAAGGATGAAGTATAGAGCACAAAAGTCTTCCTATGATCAGAATCCAGCACTATACAACGCGACTCCACAAGCCAAAACATCTGGAGCACCTCTTTAGATAGCTTTTGTATCAAGCTCAGCTGATCCTTCTCAAGCCTCTACTTCAGGGTCAGAAACGTCAGGGTCATCTGGTACCCAATACATTGTACCTAAAGCCAATGCAGCAAAACTGAAGACCGAGAACTTCGGTAATGTGACAGTTGAGGTAGCAAAAGAGCACATAGATCTCTTAGTTGTGGTAGTCCACTCCTATGATGGACTAATTGCTGGTAAAATTAGGAACTGCCATCTCGCTGATGAGGATTACGAGCAGGTGGGTGAGACAAAGCTGCAAAGGATGGATATAATGTGGGCCTTAGCAAGTGCTGTTCGGAGAGCTAAGAAGTTTGTCAAGAAAACCGGACAGAACTTAGTTGCAACTAAGGACACGACCTTTGGTTTCGACAAGACCAAGGTAACCTGTTTCAACTGTGGCAAAAAGGGGCACTTCAAACGTGAGTGTGTGAAGCCCAAGAAAACTAGAAACGGGAATCCATCTACATCCTTCAATCATCAGGATAAACCCACTAGCAGTCCTACTTTGTCAAGCAAGGATCCCAAAGCCTTGACGCTCATGATGATGAAGGACAAGCTTGGAGCTTTCGGTTTGTCTCACCGGGAGAATCCAATATCGCTAGTGTGGAGGATATTGATGATGATTCTGCTAGTGAAGGGGATATTGCAGTCGAACTTGCGATGTCAAACACAGAAGAGACTGCAACAGTGGTAAATAACATGCCTGCAGAAGGGAAATCTACAACAACGTCAGAATCACTAGAACCAGAAAAATCAGACTCTGCACTGATGTTGATTCATCAGAACCCTCTCAGGTAAGTACTACTGACAAATTGTTCAATAATCATGCTTGTTCTGATTGTAATAAATTTAGGGAAAGCATAGATTTAAAATTTGCTAGGTTATTAGATCATAATGATAGCTTAGTAAGGGACTTGGAACTGTGCGCTGAAGCTAACAGAATTCTTAAACAAAATGAGCATAGTTATAAAGAGAAGATAGAACTGTTGAACAAACAACTTAGGGAAACTGAAGTTGTAGCTTTTAACCAATCAAATGACATTAAGTTCTATCTTAACTCCCTAGAGGACACTAAGAAACAAAAGGCAGTTTTAGAAGTAGAAGTTCATTCATTAAAGGAAAAACTACATAGTTGGACAAGTTCATCTCACATTGTCCAACACTTAGTGAGAGAGCGTAACAACGGGGAAGGATTGGGATATAAAGTGGTTCCACCGCCACATGAGACCTTGATGAATACCAAAAGTAAACCAATCAATAACAATCCAATCAAGGATCATGTGGTGTCCACTCCTCTTGTAAGTGATCCAGATTCCACATGTAAATCAAATGAATCTGGTACTAAACAAAAAGAGACCACTTCAAAGGCAAAAGGTAAAATGCCTTATGTTAATCTGGACAAACAATTTGAACAGGTTAAGGTTAACTCTAGGTCAACCACAATCAAATCTGAATCTAAAAGGACCAGTAATGTTAACCAATCACGGGTTTCATGTCATAGTCAGGTAAACAAAATGGAAGAGATGTTAAAAATGTTAAAGCAATTAACTTTGTTAAACCAGACAAAACATCTAAACAAGAAGAGTCAAAACCCAAACAGAGTAAGGTCACCCATCTGTCACATACATCTCCACAAAAATAGTTAAATCGTAAAGTCGAAAGCAGATCATGCTACAGTTGTGGAGAGTATGGACACATTGCGTCTCATTGTCCTTATTATCAGACACTGAGGAGGAAAGTTGAACTTCCAGAACCAAAACCTAGCTCTTTTAAGAGGAACTCAGTGACTCCACCTAGAAGGGCTAGTGAACCTAAAGTTCAACCCATTAGCCAGTCATCTGTTTATCACAAACAGGCCTTACACAAAGTTGGCTTATGGAAGGAAAAATCAACCTCATTGTCTGATAATGAGAACAAGAAGACGCTTGAGCTTCCCTCACCCTCGAACGGTCAATGGGTTGATTTTATGATGTGTGATGCCTCTGGGATACCCAAGCCAGTGAAGGCTTGGGTCCCTAACCTAAACTAATGTTTTCAATTAAATGTGCAGGGTGTTCGCTATAATGCTGAGACCAACACGTGGATTATAGATAGCGGAGCATCCAGGCACATGACAGGCTCTCTTATCAAACGTCAAACAAATAAAAGGAGGCCATGTTTCATTTGCTGGAAACAAAGGAGGGTATATCACATCTCAAGGGGAAGTGGGAAATCAGAAAGTGAAGTTTGACAAGGTAAATTATGTTTAACAACTTCAAAATAAATTTCTTTCTATATCCCAAATTTGTGATAAAGTTTTAATGTAGTATTTGACAACAAGAAGTGCTATGTCCTGAAAAAAGACTTTGTGATCCTAGAGGACCAAGTCTTAATGTCTGCCTCAAGATATAAGGACCTTTATGTCTTGGATCTATCAAAGGCCTCCACAACGGATCATGAAGTTCAGTGCTTCTTGTCAAAAGCTACTGAGAAGGATTCCATCTCCTGGCATAGGAGAATGGGACACATTAATCCATGGAAGATGAATCACTTGATCCAGAATGATCTAGTGAGAGGAGTTAACGTCAAAAACTTCCAACTTCCATAATTCTGTGTTGCGTGCAAGAAGGGAAAACAGACGAAGAAGTCTCATAAGGAAAAGAAAGTTCATTCCATCGAACTTCCTCTTGAACTTCTTCACATGGATCTATTTGGTCCAGTCAGTACAAGAAGCATCGCAGACGACTTGTACTACTATGTAGTTACTGATGATTACTCAAGATTCTCTTGGGTAATGTTTCTGAAATCCAAATTAGAAACATTTGAGTCATTCAAGGAATTAGTAACTACACTGGAGTCCCTCTACAAGCTGAAGGTACGAAAAGTACGCTCAAACAACGGAACTGAGTTCAAGAACCAATGGATGGAGGATTACTGCAAGGAAAAGGGAATTGTGCATCAGTTCACTTCCGCCTACACTCCTTAAATGAACAACGTTGCTGAGAGAAAGAATTGGAGCTTGATAGAGACAGCACGGACGATGCTAGCAGACTCGAAACTGCCTATCCAATTCTGGAATGAGGCAGTTGCAAATGCGTGTTACACGTTAAATCGAGTTCTGGTAGTTAAACGCCATGGCAAGACGTGTTACGAATTACTTCAACGACGTAAACCTAATCTAGAGTATCTCGAGTTGTTTTGCGCACCGTGCACCCTACTTAAGAAGTCTTAGGAGGTAAAATTGAACGAAAAGGCTGAAGAAGGTATATTTCTAGGATATAACATACCGAACAAGAGAGTTTACAATAACTCAACGGGTCAAGTAGAAGTGTGGTGTAACGTTGATGTTCAGAGATACACCACACCACCTGCTGGAACAGGACCCGCCTTCTTTTTCGACTATGATGGATTCTTCAAGTCCTTCAACATACAACTCTCCATTTCTGAAGAAGAGTTGGCCACCAAGATGATGTATGATGTCTTGAACACACCTTCACAAGATTCAACATCATCCGGTTCACAAGGTCATTCATCTAACAATGTGGAGACTGATCCGAACAACCAGGAGGAACAGGTTCCTACTACTGTAAGTCCACAAGCATTTGATGTTGATGCCTCTGAGCCTTCGGAACCTCACACTCCTACTGCCTCAGATCCACAACCTAACATTCATAATCTTGATTCTGAGGTAGTTGTTCCAACCACTCCTGGATCATCCTTTGGATAATGTTATTGGGGATGTGAGATCAAGAGTTCAGACCAGAAATCAGCTGTACTCAGCTGATTATGCCTCGGTGATGGAAAAGGTATACCTTCACGATGGTGCATATCATTGCTTTGTGTCTCAGTTTGAGCCAAAGTATGTTAGTGAAGCCCTGAATGATGAGGCATGGGTGAGTGCCATGCAAGAATAACTTCTTCAGTTCAAGAAGTTAGGTGTATGGACTTTGGTGGATAGACCTAAAAGTGCTAAGGTCATTGGCACCAATGGGTCTTGAAATGCAAGAAAGATGATCAAGGAGTAATCATCAGGAACAAGGCTCAACTTGTAGTTCAACGATTTCGACAAGTTGAGTGAATAGATTATAATGAAGTGTTTGCACCCGTTGCAAGAATGGAAGCCATCCGTATCTTCCTTGCCTATGCATCGTATATGAAGATTAAAGTTTATCAACTGGATGTGAAGAATGTTGTCCTTCATGGTGAAATCCGAGAGACAGTGTACGTCAGTCAACCCAAGGGATTTGAGGATCCATATCATCGGGACAGAGTTTACAAACTCGACAAGGCTTTATACGGGCTTCATCAAGCTCCTAGAGCCTGGTATGAGAAACTCTCCACTCATTTTGTGAAACATGGGTTTCGCAGAGGTGTTATTGACTACACACTGTTCATCAAAGAAAACGATGGTGATTTACTGCTTGTCCAAATCTATGTTGATGACATAATCTTCGGTTCCAAGAATGAAGATTTATGTAAAGAGTTTGAAGCAGTAATGAAGACTGAGTTTGAAATGAGTGCCATGGGAGAGATGAAATTCTTTCTCGGGTTACAGGTGGATCAAACACCAAAAGGGATTTTTCTACATCAGACCAAGTATGTAGGAGACATTCTCAGTCGGTTTGACATGGAGAATGCTTCTGCAGCTGGGACTCCACTTGCTACAAACCATGATGTAGCACCCGACGAGAATGGTGATCTGGTAGATGCCACCATGTACCGAGGAATGGTTGGATCTCTAATGTACCTCACTGCCTCAAGACCTGATATCATGTATGCTACATGCCTATGTTCAAGATATCAGGCAAAGCCAAAAGTTAACCATCTGATAGGGGTCAAAAGGATCTTCCGTTATCTAAAGGGTACTCCAACACTAGGGTTGTGGTATCCTCATGACGATGACTTTGAGCTTACGGCGTATAGTGACTCGGATTACGGCGGCTGCAAGATGAACTACAAGTCTACATCAGCAGGATGTCAATTCTTTGAGAGGAGATTAGTAACTTGATAGCGTAAGAAGCAGACCTCGGTTTCTTTGTCAACTGCAAAACCGAATACGTTGCTGTTGCAAGTTGCTGCTCACAAATCATATGGATTCAATAGCAAATGCGGGACTACGGTTTGAATTTCTCTTCTACTCCTATTTTTGTTGATAACTCTGATGTAATTGCAGTAACTAAAAATCTGTTCCAACATCCTAAGACCAAACACATCGGCATAAAATATCACTTTATACGTGATTGTTTTGAAAAGAATCTAATCGATATGGTTAAAATAAATATTAATTTTCAACGCGCTAACCTCTATATAAAGGCTTTTGATAAACCACATTTTCTATATTTGTTAGAGGTCAACGGCGTTAAAAAGAAAAGTGATGTAATTCCTGAAGATGACCATGTGTAGTCTGATGCGTATAGTCCATATTTCTTTTAATTTTTTATTTTCTTTATTTATTCGTTTATTTTTAAGTAGTTTAATTAAATTGGTGTTATTTCGTCGCCTATTAAAATCCTAAAAAGCGTAAGTCGGTTACGGTTTTAGAATTTTATGGGGGAGAATAGGTTTAGTTAGTAACATTATTAAAAAAACGAGGGAGGAAGAGAAGCTAGCTGATAGAAACTAGATCATATCTGTGATACCGATTCAATGACTTTGGAAAATGATAGTACACAGGAACAAACCAATTGGGACTTTAAAAGGTTAAATTGAATAAGATGCGAAATTCAAAGTATAAGTTTGTGTAGTCTGAGCAATATAAAAGGAAAAATGATAGTAAAACTAGCTACTACCAAGGTAACACAAAGAAAGTAGACCTAGAGGTTGCTAGACCACTGATGATATCTCGGTAGATTCAACACAATAGATGACTAGACCTTGTTGGTGATATCAAGATTAAACTAAGTTGTTCGACAAGCTGTGGGTTATCATCTTATCCCTGGTTAACACAATCAACAAAATTCCAATAAGGGGTGACAAGCAGAATAAACGCCACGAATGTGTGCGTATGACAAAAATGAGCAAAAGCACGTGGTGAAAAAATGCAAAAACAATCAAACTAACATCTAATGTTGTTGGTGAGATCTGTGCAAAAAGAATAAAATTTCTCAAACAAGAAGATAGGGTATGTGTCTCTCTGCTGTGCGGTGGCACTGACCTGAGGATAAGCATAACCTAGATATTATATAATTCATTGTTGTTTGCTGCCTCTCTGTTGTGCGGTAGCACTGACCTGAGGCTTGGCTTCTCTTTGAAAGCTCTAAGAATAGTTTCTTCTTGAATACTACCCTGAGACTGCTCAAAAATCTCCTGAGGAATGTTGATTACCAGATAAGTGTGGGATCCACAAATGCTTGTTGAAATAATCAAACCTTAAACTGTCACCAATCTGTGTCAAAAGTGTGTATGGATTTAAGAGGACAAGTATACTGACAATCATCGTGGCTGCAATTCTTGAAAGTCCAAATCAATGTGGGGATCTAATAGTACTAGTATGGTTTCCTAAACTTGCTAAAGACTCTAGATGAAAAACAAGACAGAGCATCAAAAGGTTTTTGATAATCTGTCCCGAATGATTTAACTTACCCGTATGATTCCAAATTGACTTGGTCCATTATGGTCAAAATGAATTGAAGCTGCCTTTTCAGGAACCAAATCCATTAGATTTCTATCTTAGGATTTACACCTCACAAAACCTCAAAAACAAGTTTTAGTTTTGTATTTCAGTTTTAAGTCTTTTATTTGTTTAAATTTTGTCAATTTAGTTTCTTAAACATTAGACTACGCCATGGAATTCAATAGGGGTTTTAATCACCTAAAAGGGTCATGTCTGATGTGACTAAGTGTTTTTAAAAGGATCACATCTGAGGTGATCAAAAGTTTTCTAAATTAAATGATCATGTCTGAGATGATCGAGTGCTTAAAACATCTAATCAAAGGTTAAAAAGGTTTAAGTGTGGAATGGTCATAAAGTCAAAATCATGAGTATGATCCAATCGCACGACTGGACCATGAGTATGGACCAACCATACGAATGGACCATACTTATGCACTAGACAGCCGAATGGCACATGAGTATAAACCATTCACCCGAATGGCATATCAGATTGAACCAGTCGACCGAATGGAGCTGTGCGAATGAGTCAGTCGCCCGACTAAAATCCAATTGGCCGACTGAATGTGATCGACTGAACCAATCGCATGACTGAAGTCCAATCGCCTAAATGAACAGAGCGAATGGGTTCAGTCGGCCGATTGATACCAGATTCAATATAAATAGGGCCATAGTCGATCGCATAAACTCATCACCCCCTAATCGTCCTAAAATCACACACTGTACCGTTACTCTACCGAAATTTTCCTGACCGATTTCCACTCCTAATTTCGATATTCTGACGATCTCTACTTGTTATACAGGTACAATACGATGTTGTGTAACCGAAGTTTATTTGATTTGAGCCCTAATTTGTGATTCTCGGCCTTTACAAGAACCAACACTGAAAATGGAAAAATAACCTAACTAAACTATGCAAAATGTTAAAATCAAGGTTATTAGGTTATTAGTAAAGTGATTGTGAGTCTAATGAACCAAAACACGACATCTAATTTTAAGATTTGGTCTAAATTCAAATTTCAATTGACTGAACAGTGGGTCATGCGACTGGACACCAGGATGAACTCCAATCGCGCGATTGAGCTGGTCGAATGACTCAATCGGCCGAATGGATAATATGAATGAGCTCAGGCAGCTGACTGAACCAATAGCAGGCTCAGTCACCCGATTGAACTCAATTGCCTGCTCAGTCACCCGATTGAACCCAGTCGCATGCCAGGTCAACCGACTGAACACAGTCGCATGGTTCAATCGCATGATTGAACCAGACTGAATTCAACCAGGTTAATTAGAACTGATTTTTGATATGTGGTGATCTAACGTCTATGTGTCTTGTATTACAGATCTATGGCTGACAGGTGGTCCATCAACCCCAAGCACAACATATGTGCTCATTTAGATGCCACTACTCGGAATGGTGCCGAGTTTGTGAGGATCATTGCTTTCCTTAAGAGATCCAGGATATACAAGGCTATATCCACACCGTGCACTCCCTTTAGGTCTATTCAGCAGGCCTTCTGGGAGGGGGTATCGGTTGACTGTGCACATGAGCCATAAAGCATCCGCAGTAGTATTTTTAGTCAGGTTATCCAGGTCACTACAGAGGATATACGATGTGTACTTGCTTTAGGTGATGATGCTGATCACCCTACCAGACTTCACCCTCTGACAGTGACAGGGTGCTTCCTAAGGATGAAGTACGCTAGATATTAATGCAGGTGTGCTCAACAAGAGAAACCTGTGTCCCCAGTACAAGTACTTAGCACATGTCATCCTTAAGTGCTTGGCTTCGAGAAGGGGTGGGTTCCCAGTACAAGTACTTAGCACATGTCATCCTTAAGTGCTTGGCTTCGAGAAGGGGTGGGTTTGATGATCTTTCAGACCAAATTCAAAATGCCTATGTGGCACTAAAACTGAACCACCTTTCAGCTTCTCGAGCATGATATTCTCTTATCTGATAGAGAATCTGGAGGCTAAGGGTAAAGAAGGTTTTTGCATGTACCCTAGGTTTCTCCAAATGATCATTGATGAGAAGCTGCCCTCTCTGCCCAAGGAGAGCCATGATGTTATGGCATTGGAGATTATGGATGATACGACCTTGGGCCGCATGAAGGTCTAAAGGGGGAAGCAAGTCAAGCCCCCTGTGAAGAGACTCTTCGGGCATCTGGCCAAGGTTGATTACGTGGCGCCAGGTAGGCGAAAATGGCGCCATAAGGAGAGTGACTAAGATGTTGAGCAAATTGCTCTTCCATCTGATGACTCTGACGATGACGATGATACTGGCGGAGACTCTGGGCCCGCTCCTACTAGGGGCCCCACTACTCATTACTTATCCACCTCCTACTAATGCCACTACTGCCAGCTTTCACTAGGGACTTTTATCCTCCAGATGAAGAGGCTAAGAGTGATGAAGAGCCTCTCACGAGGACTGTGGGCAGCCGGGTGGTTGCCACAAAGAGAGGTTTGAGGGCGGTTTTGGTGGACGCCCAGGGGAGTCCGGGGAGGCTGCTGCTGAGTCAGATCCCACATATGCCCCGGACCCGCCTAGCCGCCAAGGGGGAGCCTCTATGCCTAGAGGCTCAAGGAAGAAGAGGATGGCACTACCCCACGGTAAGAAGGGAAGAGATTAAAGTTTACATTGACCTCTTCAACCACAACAGCCACTACCTCAGTCACACCCTCCACCACTACCACCACCACTGCTACCACATCACCTACCACCACTACCACCATTCCACCCACCACCACTACCACACCCATTCCACCAGTTACCCACTTCCCATCCACCACCACTACAGCTCATCCACAGCCATCCACATCTATACCACCCCCAATCTTCTCTACATCCACTACCACCACCACTAGCCATGGAGCCGGGACCTCATCACAGCTCCCACCTATTTTTGGATCCTCTTACCCATCTGTCGAGTTGGAGGAGTAGCTGGCTAACCTTAACCGGTCAGTGTTGAAGCTGCTGGCGACGGATGAACAGAGAGCCTCTCAGCTTAATCAGCTGATGGAGCTCAATGTCTCCCAAGCCCAGAGGATCGAGGCTTAGATCCAACAGATTAAGGAGCTGCATGAGACACATACCTCATCCATTCAGAGGATTGAGGCTTAGAGCCAAGAGATCACATAGCTGAGAGAGATGCATACATCCTTAGTATAGAGGATACAGGATTTAGAGGCCCAGAACAAGAAGCTTATGCTAAGACTGAAGGGATCCAAAGATGACTCTCTAAAGATCCGAGAAGGTGATGGAGATGATGATGACAGTGATGATGATGAGGATGTTGATGATGATGATGACGATGATGGTGATGATCAAGGTGATGATACAGAAGGTGGTGATGATGCAGGTGATAATGATGATAAAGGAGAAGGAGATACTTCTGCTACGGGTGCCACATCAGCAAGTGAAAGGAGGACCAAGAGAGCTCAAGACAAAGGTGCCTCTACTTCAACCCCGTCAGCAGAGGAACACATGATTCAAGACAAGAGTAATGCATAGTTGTTTATGTTATTTAAAATCATGTGTATTTGAATATTGTATCAAATTAATGTACATAATTTTATATTTTGTTAATGTGCTTCTGTTTTGATTATTGACTGATGTATGGTGTGTTTATATGTTTAAATCAAGCAGATCACACATCTCAGCAAGATGAGTATGACATTGCTCCCCTTCAACAGATCAAGTCTCAATTCACAATGATACTTGATCTGCAAGGGATAGTCAGGAGGTCTGTGATTATACTCCTGAAGAAGAAGAAATAATCCACGACTTACTGATGGGCAGCTTGCTGAGATGTTCAGACTGAATCCCGACAAGATAGTGAAGGATACTCCTACGATGGACATTGACAGTGACGATAAGCTTAAGGATGTCGATGAAATCAAGATTGAAGACGTCACTGCTCAACTTTATCCAAAATATGCTAACAAGGAGGGAAATATAGTCCCCAATCTGGGTGACTCCCTTGTTAGTGAAACTTTTGAAACTCTGTATAAAATGGAGCAAGAGTTTGAAAAGCAGGAAGATAAGGCCCAAGCCTCAGAATTCGATGTCAATATCAGAAAGACTGAATGGGCAGCGTGTTCTGTAGAAGTTAGAGCCCAGTGCAATGCGCCAAAGTCAAGTGTCTACACCAAACTCTATAAAGTGAAGAAGTATCACAAGGTGTCAGGCAAAATTATCACGTGGGCCAATTTTGAAGATCTGAACGCTTATGCAGTTAAAAGAGAGAAATGGATTGAGTACTTCAGATTCCCACACAATCTGAAGACTCTTCCAGGTTTTGAGCTTAACCAGTTAGCAAAATTGAAATTGCTATAGGCTGACCCTGCAAGATGTCAGGCTGGTTTAAAGCAGCATTAAAGAGAGAGTACCACAACCGGTGGGTCAACTTCAAGCCTCAACAACCAATGAGGTATATTAGGAGATCGGAAGTTGATGCCATAACTAGGAAACCGAAAATAGTGTTGAAGTGGAGTCCTCCACGCACGATGTCTAGAATCCCTCTACGGGAAATGCCACAGGACTTCACTCCACACTTCAAATGGTGGTACTACGATTGGAGAACAGGAGAGGCAGTCATAGTGTTGAACAAGAATGGTAGTATGGAAACCATCAGGGTGTTTGATCCCATGTGGCTTACTAACTTGTCGTCTAATGATGTTTACACATTATACAAGTGGCCACTGTTCTGTGACTCGTAGGATATTGTACAAGCTCTACAATTTCAGAATGTGATACGACTCTGCTTTGCTTTTGAAATACACGCAGGAGTCACAAGAGAGGAGAAGTACAAGAAGTATAAGGAGCTTATGAAGGATGTAAGACAGCAGATGAAACTAGGTCCAAGGGGGAGTTTGTAGATAATGTGTCCCTAGTTTCTGAGCTTAATGTAAAATGTCTTTATTGTCTTACACATATGTAATAGAATGGGTACATAATGAAATACAATGTGTGGTTGTGCTTGTAATGTTGAATATTTCATTGCCTAGTATGTAATAACGCTTATTGAACTAACTATATAGGTTTGTGGTTGTTTGAATAGATCTAAGTCAAATAATGAGTATGAAACATATTCAAACTTAATCATATGAAGTTCTCATGCGAATGGCCCATGCTAATGGACCATACGCATGAACTTCATGCTAATGAACCAGTCGCATGACTGAACTAGGAGACTGGATCAGTCGCATGATTGTAACATGAGATTGACTCCGTCGCATGACTGAACACTTAGTTGTGTGAATGGATCAACCGCATGACTCAATCGCACGACTGAACCATGCAAATGGTTCAGTCACCCGAATGAGAAACCCTAACCTATAAATGCCACTTAAATCGTGGAAAAACGTAACACTTCAAATACCTACGTACTAAATCATACCCTAGCCGTCCAGAGACCTCTAAGAACCTGTTCCAAGTTCATAGATCGCACTAGATCGATTCTCAATCGTTCTTAACGTTTAGATTCAATCCATAATTGTTTCTACGTGTGTTCTCACTGATTAGATCGCCAATCAAATAGGCTTCCGCACTATTTGATTTGGTACACGCGTAAATCTGTTAGTATTTGTCCAGTACACGATCCTAACAAATCTTAACTTAAAATGAGAAAGGGATGGAAAGGGAAGGGATGCCAATATCAGTAACTGCGTGCCATCAGGTATTTTTGTAATGTTAACCGTATTATATGCGCATGTTATGTGGTTTATGTGTTGCTGGTAGATTTAGATACCGATGTAGTCAGGATAGGTAATGCTTGGGGTATGAAGAGTAAAGTAAGTGGCTAATCACAAGTGGCCACTGTAATTAGGGACTTACTATACTTGACATAAACTGAGTTGTTTCCTTGAATGACCGTGTTGGTGTTTGAATCTTTCAGTGTGTGTGTGAATGGCCGGTGGTAGATCTTCGAAAGCCTCTCGTGGTGGTGGTCGTGATGGGCTTGGTGTTGAGCCACGACCAAAGAGAGGAAGACCCAGAATAGAAAAGGTGGTTCACGAAGAACCAGAGACCCCTCATCCGGAGGGTGGCAATGAGAGCGCCAATCTGAGAGCCTCAATAAAGGAGGCTGCTGTAGAAGAAGTTCATCAGGTCATGCAGATGATCTTACGGTCTGTAGTGACTGAAGTTATCAAGGCGGTACGGGAAAGGGAGAGACAAGAGAGGAATAGGTCCTCGGGAGTACGGAGCAACCGGAGACTGAAACGGTTTCTCTAATGATGAGGAGGAAGAAAAGAGCCCGTGCAGGAGGTGACACGAGGCTGTAATTATGGGGTGTTTCTACTATGCAAGCCCCTTACTTTTGATGGTAACAGCACTTTGCTGCTACTCACCAGTGGGTGAGAGAAATGGAAGTTGTCTTAAATATCAGCGAGTGCAGGAGGACCAGAAAGTAAAGTTTGTTGCCCATTCTTTTGTGGACTCGGCTCTATGCTGGTGGGACAATATAGTCCAAGCCGAGGGTAGCAGGGCCATTGGGAGAATGAGATGGTCTGAACTGAAGAATTTGGTAATTGAGGAGTTATGTCCTCATAGGGAGATGGATATTTTGAGAGAGAGTTCCTGCAACTGGAGGCGGGATCCATGACACATCAGAGTACACCATGAAGTTCAACGAAATGGAACGTCTGGTGCCGGATCAGGTGACACCTCTGTCTCGAAAGATCAAGAGGTATATTCAGGGTTTACCAGCGGATATTCGCAGGCACATGATTGTTGCCCAACCGAGCACGTTTAGCTCGGCGGTGGATTTGGCAGGGAGACTGTATGATAAGAGAACGGTGGTGGTGATTGAAGGTAGAAAGAAGGGTGGTGGTGATCGAACTAGCATGGGAAGAGGTTTGGTCAAGGTGATGCCTCAACGGGTAATAAGAAGGCACGGGTGGACGACCGCCATGTGGTCGCATCGGTACGGGTTTGAAGACGTGCGGTAGGTGTGGAAAGGAGCATACTGGGGACTGCAGGCTGGGGTCGAACTTGTGCTTCAAATGTGGGAAGGGGGCACATGGCAAGGGACTGTCGTACGGTCCGGTGCTTTAACTGTGGCGTGGAGGGCCACGTAAGTAGGGATTGTAAGAAGCTGAGGGCTGAGGGTTCCGGGGCGAAGAAGACGGGGAGTGAAGGACCGAGGGCGAGCGCCAGGGCATTCACTATGACATAGGAGGAAGCTAGGACAGACCCTGATGTTGTGTCCGGTACGTTTCTAGTGAACCAAACTTTAGCTTCTGTGTTATTTGATTCGGGTGCAAGTAAAAGTTTTATTTCTGCTGCTTTCCGTGCTAAGCTGCCTGTTAGTAGTAGTAACGTGTTGATGCGCCCTTTGATGTAAAAACTGCCATAGGTAAGTCCACCATAATTTCCGAGATGATAGAGGGTTGTGACGTGGAACTTGAGGGTCATAAGTTTCCTGTTAGACCGTTCGTGATGACCTTAGGTTGTTTGGATTTGGTTCTTGGGATGGATTGGTTAGCTGACTTCAAGGTGAACATTGTGTGTCGCAAGAAGATGATTCGTTTGACAGGGCCTGACGGGAGTTCGGTAACTGTTTATGGGGATTGGGTCACGACGATCCCAAAAGTAATCTCAATGGCGGTGGCGGGAAAGTGTATGAGGTGTGGATGTGGTGCCTACTTGCCTTATGTAAAGGATGTGGATACACCAACACCACAACTGTCTAATGTACCGGTTATGTGTGACTTTCCAGACGTGTTCCCAGAATACTTACCAGGAGTGCCACCTGACAGAGAGATTGAGTTTCAGATCAATCTGATACCGGGTGCCTAACCTGTTTCCAAGGCACCGTATCGATTGGCTACGGCGGAAATGAAAGAGTTGATGGAGCAGTTGCAAGAGCTGCTTGATAAGGGGTTCATTAGACTGAGTATCTCTCCTTGGGGTGCTCCGGTCCTGTTTGTGAAGAAGAAAGACGGTAGTATGAGGATGTGTATTGACTACCGTGAGCTGAACAAGTTGAAGGTCAAGAACTGATACCCCTTACCAAGAATAGATGATTTATTCGATCAGCTTCAAGGTGCCATTTGGTTTTCAAGGATAGATCTTCGATCGGGCTACCATCAGTTGAAGGTGAAGGAGCTGGACATCCCTAAAATAGTTTTCCGCACGCGTTATGGTCACTACGAGTTTCTTTTCATGTCTTTTGGTTTGACCAATGCGCTAGCTGCTTTTATGGATTTGATGAATCGAGTGTGTCGGCCGATGTTGGATAATCAGTGATTGTGTTTTTTGATGATATCCTGATTTATTCGAAGAGCTAGATTGAGCATGCCAGCCACATTTGGGAGGTCTTGGAGATGTTGAGAAAGGAGAAGTTGTAAGCTAAGTTCTCCAAGTGTGTTTCTGGTTGTGCGAGGTTCAATTCCTGGGTCATGTGGTGATACCTGATGGGACTATGGTGGACCCGGCAAAGGTGGAGGCGGTGATGCAATGGAAGTCTCCGAAGACGCCATCCGAGATTCGTAGTTTCTTGGGTTTGGCGGCTACTACAGAAGATTCATTCAAGACTTCTCCAAGATTGCTTCTCCACTAACTAAGTTGACCTGGAAAGATGTAAAGTTTGTATGGGGTCAAGCTCAAGAGAAGGCGTTCGATGAATTGAAGACGAGATTGACTCAAGCTCCTGTTCTGTTATTACACGATGGGAGTGAAGATCTGGTGGTTTATTCTGAGGCTTCCTACTCGGGGTTGGGGTGCGTGTTAATACAGAGAGGGAAGGTTATAGCCTATGCATCCCAATAGTTGAAGGTTCATGAGGTCAATTATCCTACTCATGATTTGGAGCTAGCAGTCGTGGTCTTTGCGTTAAGATTTGGAGGCACTACCTTTACGGGACGAAGTGCACCATATTCACTAACCACAAGAGCCTGAAGTACTTCTTTGAGCAGAAGGACCTAAACATGAGGCAGGGAAGATGGTTGGAGCTCATAAAAGACTATGATTATGAGATCCATTACCATCCGAGCAAAGCCAACATGGTGGCTGATGCCTTTAGCCGAAAAGAGAGGCCCGAGCCGATTCGGGTGAAAGCGTATTAGCTAATCATGACCTCTGACGTGATGAAGCAAGTTAAAGAGTTTGAAGATAAGGTATTGAAGGAAGATCATCTTAACTCGGAAAGAATGAGAGGTCTGGTTGCGGAATTGGGTGAAAACACACTTGGTGTTAAAACCTGATTTGGACGAGTGTGGATTCCTTGTTTTGGGGATCTACGCATGAGGATCGTGGATGAAGCTCACAAGACTCGATACTTCATTCATTCAGGTGCCACAAAGATGTATCAAGACATGAAGAAAGATTATTGGTGGCCGGGTATGAAACGTGACGTGGTGGAGTATGTGAGTAAATGCCTTACTTGTCTACAGGTGAAGGCCGAGCACCAGAAGCCATATAGGAAGATCTAACCTTTGGATATAGCAGAGTGGAAGTGGGAGCACATCACCATGGATTTCATTACGAAGTTACCACGTACTCCGAAAGGGTATGATGCTATATGGGTGATTGTTGACCGCTTGACGAAGAGTGCTCACTTCCTACCGATCCGCGAGACATATTCATCTGAGACGCTAGTGGATCTTTTCATCAAAGAGATTGTAACTCGTCTCGGTGTGCCGGTGTCTATTGTGTTTGATCATGACAACCGGTTTACATTTAAATTTTGGAAGAAATTTCATGACGCTATGGGGACAAGGTTACATATTAGCATTGCTTACCATCCCCAGACTGATGGTCAGTTAGAGAGGACCATTCAGACACTAGAGGACATGTTGCGGGCATGTGCGATTGATTTTGGGGGAAATTAGGATGACCACTTACCGTTAGTTGAATTCTCATACAACAACAGTTTTCAAACTAGCATTGGTATGCCACCTTATGAGATGCTATATGGTAAGAGATGCAGAACACCCATCTGTTGGTGTGATATTGGTCAGAAAGAACTAGGGAGCATCAAGGTGATCGAGGCTACAACTGAGAAGCTTGAAAAGATCAAGGCCTTCATGAAGGCAGCCAAAGATAACAGAAGTGGTATGCTGATAAACGACGTAGACCGATTGAGTTCCAGGTGGGTGACCGGGTTATGTTGAAGGTCTCACCTTGGAAGGGGATCATTCGATTCAGGAAGCAGGGCAAGTTGAGCCCAAGGTATATAGGGCCTTTCCGAATCATCGCTCGAGTAGGAAAGGTGGCCTATAGACTGGAGTTACCAGATGAGTTAAGTGGAATTCACCCAACATTCCATGTGTCTCATCTGAGAAAGTGCTTGGCAGATGAAGATATGATTGTTCCACTGGAGAATATCAAAGTAGACGAACGGCTCAATTATGTGGAGCAACCAGTGGCGATCATTGATCGAAAAGAGAGAAGGCTGAGAAAAAAGCGATTCCTCTTGTGCGTGTACAGTGGAAGCACAGGAAGGGATCCGAGTCTACGTGAGAGACTGAAGAAGAAATGAGGCGGCATTACCCATGTTTGTTCAAGGAATAACAGGTTTCAGGGACAAAACCTATTTAAGGGGGGTGGACTTGTAACTCCCGGTTGTTTATTTTGAAGCCGACGAATGAAGAAAAAAGAAATAAAGTCCAAAGTCGGGGGGACCAAACTCTCCAACGAGAGAAAGTTAGGTGAGTGGGGGTATTTAAAGGGAGAGGGCAGCCCTCACCCTCTCCCCACACCCACAAAATCAGCCAAAGAGAGGAGAGGAGAAGAAAAGGGAGAAAAGGGAGAAAAAGCTTGGTTCGAGTGGATTCAAGCGTGCAAAATCGAAGTGTAGCGGGTCTAATCGAAGCTCTTCTTGTTGTGGTCGTTTGTGTGAGTTATAAGACCCCTCGTTTACACGTTTTTGAATGATTTTGGGGCTGGAACACATCTGAAAATCATTTCGAAGTGTGTGTATGTGTGTGTTTTTGACCCGTGTGTATTTGTTTGTGTATGATGCGAGTGACGTATGATTCGGGCTTGTGTGTGCTTGTCTAGTGTTGTGGTATGTTTTCCTAAGGTTTAGGATGGTTGATTTGGGCTTAGAAGAGGCTTGGATGAGCTTGGAGGTCGAAAATTGCAGATTGGGTTCGGGATGAACTGTATTCTGCATCAGCTAGGCTAGGCGACCGAATGGAGGCCATACGGCCGAATGGGGTGCGATTGAGGTTCATTCGCATGATTGGGGGCCAGTCGTATGGGGAGTCATACGACTGAGAGACCATTCGCATAAGTGCTCATCCGCATTCATCCGCACAAGGTGTTCATTCGCATTAGTTCCATTCGCATAGGACTCACCCGCATTGAGTTCATCCGCATGTAACACCCGGATATTTATTATTTTGAAGCCGGTGAAGAAAGAAAAGAAAATAAAGTTCAAAGTCGAGGGACCAAACTCGCTAATGAAGAAAAGTTGAGAAATGTGGTGATATTAGTAAGGAGAGGGCAGCCCACTCTCCCCACACACCCCACATTTCAGATTTCATAGAGAGAAGAAGAGAGAAAGGAGAAAAGTTGGTTCGAGTTAGTTCGGGTCGCCAAAATCATCGTGTAGCAAGCCAAATCGAAGCTCTTGTCGTTGTGCTCGTTTGTGTGAGTTCTAGGACCCCTCTTTTACTTGCTTTCAAATGATTTTGGGGCTAGAAAACATCTGAAATCGGGTTTTTGAGTATGTGTATGTTGACCCGTTTGTGTATGTGTATGTATGATGCGTTTGTGGCTTGATTGTGAGCTTGTGTGTGCTGAATGGTGTCGTGGTATGCATCCCTAAGGTTTAGGATGGTCAATTTGGGCTTAAAATGGGTTTAGAGGAGTTTGGAGGCTGAAAACCCTCGGCTGCAGTCAGGATGAACTGCATTCTGCATCAGTTAGGGCTAGGCGACCGACTGGAGGCCGAATGGAGGCCATACGGCCGATTAGGGTGCGATTGGGGTCCATTTGCACGATTGAATGTCCATTCGCACGATTGAAGGGCCAGTCGCATGGGGGTCATGCGACTGAAGGTCCAGTCGCATAAGTGCTCATCTGCATTAATCCTATTCGCATGACGTCCATCCGCATTGTCCCTTCGCACGACTGGATGTTCATTCCCATAGGTGTTCATCCGTATTAGTTCATTCGCATGATGTTCAGTCGCATGGAGGCCATGCGACTGAAGGGTGTCCAAATGCCCGAGTAGGGCTGTCACACCCGAGGAAAGTGTAGTTTGACTTCTGACTTTCGGGGAAAAGTGCAGATGTAAGTTTTGACGTAAAGGTTCCTGTAAGAGCATGTAAGATGACGATTGGGGCCTTAGAGAGCATGTTGGGCATGACGATGATGATGTTGCATGTTAGGGCTTGTTATGTATGCATGATGTTGCCCTGTATGATGATGATGAATGTGTATGATATGTTCCTTAATATGATGTATGTTATCTTTCTTGTGGCCTTATGTGTCATGTTAATGAATGAATAAAATAGTATGTAACATAAAGTGAAAGATAATGAAAGGGGAACATAAAGTAAGAATGCATGCATTATTGAATGATGAACGAACGAAGGAAAGGCTTGCAAGCACATATATGAGGTGAGCAACTCGATGGTTGCAAGAGACTCGGATAGCGTGCCCTCGATGAGAAGGGCAATGAGGTGAGCAACCCCGTTGTTGCAACAGACTCGGATGGTATGCAATCCTTGAGATTGCTATGAGGTGAGCACCCTTACGGTTGCAACAGACTCGGACAACGCGTTATTGTGTAGTTGCCATGAGGTGAGCCACCCTATGGTTGCAAGAGACTCGGATAGCATGCTATTGTTGAGATTGGCAAGTGGGGTGAGCAACTGTATGGTTGCAACAGACTCGAATGGCGCGAAGTCGTTGGGATTGTTAATGAGGTGAGCGACCCTGTTGTCGCAACAGACTCGAAGGAACGAAAGTATAAATGAACGAAGGATTTTGTATGAAAGAACGAAGTATGAATGAACGTAAATGAATTATCGGAATAATGTACAGAACAGATCTTGGTCATTCGGCCTCAGTAATCGTGGCTGAGTGCCACGAAGAGGGCAAGTCTGACCGGATCTAGATAGAGAATGAACGATAATGTAACACGTGAATGTGCAAAGTTAATGAACGGAATGATGAGGATAATACTGATATTCTGTATGTACGTATGATGTATGATCGTGAACGAATGTAAAGTAAAGTATGTTTTATTTATAAAACTAGAACTCACCCAGCAACGCTGACTTTGATGTGTTTCCAGTTGGCAGGTAATGATTGCTGAGGATGGCACGGGCAACTACTCAGCTCTTTTGGGATGGCTTCTTTTGATTATGTTTTTGCATTGTAATGCGAACAAGCTATTTTGTAATGAATGTTGTATTAATTTGCAAAAGCATTTACATGGAAATGAAAGATTGTTTAGTTTTCCGCTACGATTTTATGAAACACAAATGTAATTATAGGTTTTATGTGCAATGAGAACCCAACTGTAAGCGTCCCGGGAATGGGGACTTACACCGCATGAGGTCCATTAGCATAGATGTTCATCCGCATTGGTCCATTCGCATGATGTTCAGTCGCCTGAACGCCATGCGACTGAAGGGTGCCCATATGCCCAAGTAGGGTTGGTGTACCCGAGGAAAATGTAGTTTATGCACTGACTTTCAGGGGAAATGCAGATGTAAGTTTTGACGTGGAAGATTCCCGTAATTTTATGTAAGATGACTGTTGTGGCCTTAGAGGTTATGTTGGGCATGATGTTGATGTTGATGATGTATGATGTTGTATGTTTGTGCATGATGTATGTATGAGGATGCCCTGTATGATGATGATGACTGCGTATGTTATGTTCCTTGTTACGATGAATGTTTATCTTTCCCATGACTTTACGTTGAATGTTATAAATGAAATGAAAATATTATATAACGTAAAGTGAAAGATAATAAAAGAGGAACATGATGAATGAATGCATGCATTAATGAATGATGAAAGTAATGAAAGTCTTGCAAGCCTTGTATGTCGGGACATGCCCCTTTGTAAGGTGTTAGCCCAACGGTGTGCGGGTTCGCTACCACGTGAGGATGCACATCGGGGTCTTTCTTTGTGATTGACCATTTGTATAGAACCATTGTTGCTTGCCTTAGGTACTGTGGCCAGGAGGTGTTGTGCACCGTAATGGAAGCTCTATGATAGGCTTAGGCCCATTACCATGAGGACTGAAGGGCATAGCACATGACAATGGTACACCTGAACTATACCTTAGGTATTGTGGCCAAGAGGTGTTGTGCACCGTAATGGAAGGTCTATGATAGGCTTAGGCCCAGTACTTGGAGACTGAAGGGTAAATTTCATGGTTTTGATGGAAAGGAAAAGATGTAATAATGAACGAATGAATGAAAGTAGAATGTATGAATGAATGGAAGATAATGAATGGACGAAGAAGATAATAATAATATTATCTTTGTGTACGTATGATGTATGATCGCATGAAAGTAAAGAATGGTTTAACGAAAGATAAAGTTTTTTTATTATAAACTAGAACTCACTCAGCAACGCAAACTTTTATATGTTTCCAGTTGGCAGGTAATGATTGTTGAGGATGGCACGAGGTGGCTACTCAGCTCTTTTGGGATGACATCCATTTTTATAATGCTTTTGTGATGTAATGCAACTTATATTTTTGTAACTGGATAACGATGTATTGTTTTGCAAAACCTTTATAATGAAATTAAATGTCATCTTTGAATGTTTCCGCTGCAATACTTTATTGAAGTCAATGTAATTATATGTTTAATGTGCAATGATTTACTAGCTGTAAGCGTCCCGGGAACGGGGCCTTACAAATGACATGTAGAACTTTGTAACTTTATAGAATGTATTTTTTATTGATTAAATGATAAATTAAATAATATATTTCACAAAATTAGTTAAATAATATATTTATTGCTTTTGAAGCACCAAAATGATTAAAGTAGTTTAAATAATGTGTTAGCACAACGGTTTCGGGTTTGGATTTATAATTTGAAATAGGTGGATGTCATATTTGCAACCATCATCTGTCGTCGTCTTCCACCACCTTCCAACACAATCTGCATTTGAATATACATTATAAAATTTCATAGGGGTCGTCATCAAATTTTCTTTTGTGTCGCTTGAGATTACGTTATATACAACAATAAAAAAAAGTTTATTTTTCATGGGTGTCGGATGAACCCCACCCTTAAAGGTTGTTCCACCCCTGAATTTAATTCAATCTGAAATGGTCTCTTTCATATGCAAACAATATTCCATGCGACCACCTTGCTTATTATGTGTACAAAATAAAACAAACTCATGCACTTATTTATAACCTTTAATAAAGCAAGGTTTTTTTTTCACTTGTCATTATCTTAATCATGTTTTTGACACTTGTCATTTTTATACATATCCATTCACATATCAATTTTCCTTCCCAAAGGTATTATAGTAATTTAAATATATCTACAAATTTATCTCTCTTACTAAATGTAAATTTATTAATTGCTATGTTTATTTCTCTTATCTAATTTTGTTAACTCGAACTATCTTTTTTTAAATAGATTTTATGAAAGAAATTAGAAATCAATCTTTTAACTAAAATCTAAATAACAAAAAACTAAAGTTTTATATAATATGGAATTTTCTAAAACACTAAACATTTTTTAAACAAAATATTTTAAATCATTTTGTTTTAAAACAAAATTATAAATAAGTAAAATAATTTAAAACAGTCTTTAAAACAATCAGAATAATACAAACTGGGTTTTTTAAATATTTTTATAAATAAAAAATTTATAAAAACATCTTAAAACGAATGTTTCAAATAAAACTATTTACATAAAAGAGTTAAAAAAAATGGTATAATTGTTTTATTTCTTGAACTATTACGCATATTTTAATTCTATTTGATATTAAAATATTATATTATACTATTCATATTTATTTTACATATATAGTTTACATTAAAATTTAATATGTTATTTAATGACTTTTTAGCCTATCTATCTATCTATAAAAAACAAACTAAGCATGAAACAACGTAACCTCATTATACTTACTTTCACATTTCTCTATATTATTAACCATAACATTGAATACTAATATTATTACCCATACCATTTTCAAATTGAAAAATATATAATTTAATAAATTACAAACCTATTTTTTATTACAAACATATTTTTTTTAAAACAAAAAATTATAAAAAACATAATACAATGGAATTAAAAAAATCATTTCTCTTAAACAATATATTTAAAAATCACAATTTTTTTATAAAAGCAAAAGTTTAAGAAAAATACATTGTTGTTTATTTACTTAAAATAGTTATTTATACGTAATTATAATCATATTTTATCTTCAAGCATGATTTATAATGCATAAGTTTTTATTAATAATTATTTAATATTTTATTTATTCAATCTGTGTATTGCATAAGAACTACCTAGTATATAACTAGACTAAAGACCCGTGTAATACACGGGTTCATTCATGAAACATTATTTTTAATTAAAAAAGTCCGTAAGTCATAATATTATTATTAATATTTGGTCTATCGATTTTTATGTTAACTTTTTTAAAATCATTAATATATTATTAGTAGTTTTTCTTTATCAATGCTTATAAATCTAAACAATATATAATGAAATTAAATTAACTTATAAATAAGAACTTTTGGTAATAATCAAATTATATTGAACATTAGAAAATCTATAAATATCCGAAAACTTCTTTGTATACAAAATTTGACGTTTGTTTTATAATTTTACCATCATTGTCTAATATTAATAATTTAATTCATGTCTACTTGTAACTTGAGATAATAAAAAATAGAGATTGAATCGATGTCAGGGAAAAAGCATGAAATGATTACACAAAAGTTTGGACTATCTTTGTGATTTTTAAAGTTTGAGGGCCAAACATACAATTTGTTTAAACCACATGGACCATTTATGTAATTTTCTCTTTTTATTGAACAAAAAAATAAATCAATTTCTTGCTTACATCAATTAAAACTAAATCAAGTTTTATATACCATTTGACAGGATCAGTGATCTCAAGTTTGATGGATTAGAGTGTAACGCAGCGGAATAAGATCAAGAATTAGACAAATTATAGCAAATTTGATATTCGTATGCATTAAGAACAAATACGGTTATAACGAGAGAATATATTTTTGTGAAAAGGAATGTTTCAATTATATCAAATGTTTCTGCTCAATCATACCCGATTACAATTAGGTTGACACTCCTTATATAGAGTGCAATCACTGCTGATATCACGGGATAGTGACATCTGGCAGATTTATTACAAAAATAACTAACACTTAACAAACTACTGAAATGTTCACAACTACTGAGAACATATCAGAGAGTGCTAAGCACAAAATATAAAACTACTGAAACTAAACTACTGAAAACAAAACTACTGAAAAGGGAAAATATAAAACTACTGAAAGAAAACCGTCACAACTATTGAAGAAGACCTCTTCAGCTGTTGTGACAACATCTGATACTTGGTCTTCAGTACTTGTCTTCAGCACATGTCTTCACTGTCTTCAGTACTTGTCTTCAGACTTTGTCTTCAGCACTTGTGTCTTCAGACTGTCTTCAGCACTTGTGTCTTCAGACTGTCTTCAGCACTTGTGTCTTCAGACTTCGTCTTCAGCACTTGTGTCTTCAGACTTTGTCTTCAACACTTGTGTCTTCAGCACTTGTGTCTTCAGACTTTGTCTTCAGCATTTGTCTTCATACTTTTTCTTCAGCACTTGTCTTCAGACTTTGTCTTCAGCACTTGTGTCTTCAGACTTTGTCTTCAGCCTATGTTGTGACGTCTGTAGGACTTAAAGTTTTTCTGATCCGGCTCATTGGTTCTTTTGGTCCAACAAACTCCCCCTGAACCAATGCAGCCAAAACCTTTAACTTTATTGAGGTCCCACTTATTGTTGGCAAAGACTTCTCTTGATCAGCTTCAGAGAATCGGATCAGCACAGGCCAGGAAGAGGTTTCTAATCATGTGTTTGGCTAAGTATGGAGGGGAACTCTGTTTTGGGGAATCTGGACATAGAGTTGTGATCCCAACCATGAAACCTACTTCCTATTTACGAGTCTGTAAGACTCACGAACATAGGCCTCAAGGAGAACAACCTGTTCCTCCTTGAGAGAGTCTTCTACTCCTCCTTCAAAGAAGAACTCTAGACCATAGTACTCAGATAGGTACTTTACAGTCCTGCCATTCTTCAACTCCACAGTAGTTATCTCCCTATAGACAAATTCATCAGGATGGGTGCCTCAAGGAGTAACTGGAGCTCATTCTTCTTAATGTCTTCAAGCTTCTTATATAAAACCCTTTTTTGATCATCTTGTTTTCCAGTAAGGCTTGAGGGGTCATTTTTGATTGATGAGCCTTCTTGAATTCATCGAGTATTTCCCAAGGTGAGACTACAATGGCCAACATGATTGTAGAGTCTATTGTTTTTCTAACCTGGCCATTGTATCTATGTGGAATGGATCTTTTGTGTATTCTAGAGCTCACCTTGGGGTCTAGCCATACTCTCACTCTCTCTTTTTGATACTGAAATGTGTGTCTAAGAGTGTACAGCCTCTGAGCATGCCCTTTCATAGCTGTATAGATGATGACTGGGGAAATTCCTTGTCAACCATCTTCGTAGTTGCTCATCGTGCTGCTTCTGCTGTTCTTCATCTTCTATTTTGACTATAACCATTTCCTTTTGTGAGTCAGTGTGATCATGAGTTGACTCCTGGGTTCTAGTACCCTTAGAACATCAGAGAGTGGCAGACTATCATCTTAATCATCTTCTTCTTTATCTTCTTCTATCCTCAGCACCCTTCTCCTCCTTCTAGGTGCATCACTGGATGATGGTTGGGTTGGTTTTTGTGGTAAAGGAATTGGTTTTGAGGTTGAGGATGTTTGGATTTGAGTTTTGAGATTGGTTTGGAGATTTGAGGGGTAGGCTGTTTTTGAGTGGGTGATTGGGAAGGTTGTTCAAGCATTTTGGTTGTAAGTTTGGCTTTTGTGAGTTTTTCCATTTCAAGCCTTTTCCCAGCTCTAGCCTCATCAAGTGCTTCAATAATTATCCCTTTATGAAATTGCTCAGACAAACAGATTCTGGTGGCTATAGCCAGAATGCTGTCTCTGGTCCATGAACGAATCTCCATCAGTGATCTTCCTATATATTGGCTATGAATCGAATCATGATCTCCAATCTCTCTTTCTCCAGCACACTGTACCCAGCCCATCTGTTTTGGATTTCATTTACTTCCAACCTCCTGATCTCACTGTCTATTTGGCTGTATCAAAGTCTTGCTTGAAGAGTTGCTCATGATTTTGTCCATGGATCGGCTGTGTGCTTCATCTGCATCTTTTATCAGCTCCTCCAAGGATTTTTCTTCAGCATTCTTTTGATCACCAGCACTTTTCTCTCTTTTGTAAGTGATCAGTTGTTGTTCCTTTTCCTTCTCCAACTCCTTGGTTTTCTCTTGTGCCTTCTCATCCTCAGTTCTTTTTCTTTTCTTTTCTTTCACTGCTGTAGTCTCCCCTTTTTGGAAGCATTGGTTGCAGGGGTTTGATCGCAGAAAGTTTCTTATGCACAGCATCATCAATGAGTGGTTGTAGACTTGAGGAGATCCTCTCATCAATCGCTTTATGAACAATGTCATTGATGATGGGAGTGATGAGAGGTAAGGATTGTTGGAATGCAGCAACCATCTGCTCAGGGGGGTTCTGTCCCTGAGAGATAGTGCCAAAGGCAGAGGCTGGAGGCTCAGTGAAGTGAGAGGGTGAAGTGTTGGGGGACCTTCGAATGAAGGTGCCATCTGTGGGTTAGTGGGGGCAGATGGACTTACATCCTGAGACTTCTTGGCAAGCAGTTCTTGTAGTCTGCTTACCTCAACCTCCAGGATGGTGTTGTGGGCTAGAACATCATAGAAAAAGCCTAGGTCATCATCAGCAGATGTTGAATCACCTGACCTCCTGCTTGTAGCAGGATGTACATGCACCGGGTGTAGACCAGTTTTAGCATGTGCCCCTTTTTTCTTGGAACTGGGGACTTCCAGCCTCAGGACGATGTCCTTCATCAGCTGTTGCCTCTGGTGAGGTCTTAGCTATGTTTCAGCCAGCCTCGTCTGATCATGTGTTGATTCAAAGAGGTGGCAGCCTCACCAGATGTTTGTATCTGCATATCCACACCAGGAGATAGAACAGTTAAACCCTGGTGTTGTGGGTTGTCAGAAGCATGTTGATCCTCTTCCTCAATTGTTGTGGTTCTCCCCTTTATTGGTGTTTGTTGGGGAGAGGAGAGGCATGCAGCTGAGTCCACGTTTGCAATTATAATGGTTGGACTTTGGGGGCATTTTCTTGGGGAGAGGAGATAGAAACATATTGCATTCGGGGAGAGGAATGCTCTTCAATGATATCCTCCTCAAGTGAGAGAGGTCTCAGCAATGTGGTTGCCCCTGATAAGGTTGCATCAGGATCCTTTTGAGAGGATGCCTGTGCGGGGTTAGCTGGTAGAGTCTCTGATACTACTGGGGGGTTTAAACCAACAAGTATATCCTGCCTTGGTGGTACAGGAGCATCTTCAGGGACTCATCTCCCTGAATAGCATTTGGGGCGTTTGGTTTTTGGTTTGGTGGGGACTCTGGATCTGGTGGTGGAAGCTGTGGGTTCCCTCTGCTTGGGCTTTAGCATTCGGGCAGCTTCTTTGAGAGTGAGGTCTGAGTTGTGCCTGGAGTATACCTCAGCCAAAAAGCTGGTGCAGGGACTCCAAGGCCAACAAGGCCATCAGATTTTAATTCATTTAAAATAATGGCCATCAGAAACCTGGGATATAATAGCCAGCGGTTTGCCGCAGGTTTCTGAGCCAAGTTCTTTATTTCTAGAAACACGATTTCAGAGAAATTTAGCGGTTGGTGTTCTAGAATAGAATACAATACCTGTTGCCATTGGGATGACATTTGATCCCAGAGGATGTCTTTGAAGCTAAGTATACATTTACCATGTGAAGATAAGTTTTTCAGCATCATGGAAATGTTTCTTCAGAATAGTTGTAGCCCGAAGATCACCTTCATACCCATTATTGATAAAGGACATATCCATTGTGCCCTTTGGTATTCAGTCACAGTGGTGGAGTCATGTAAGTGTAATGCCTGACGAATGATGTCAGCTGTAACAACCACTGGTTTCTGGTTGACGAGGGACCGAACAGAGGTTTGGCCAGTAGACTCATCAGTATGAACAAAAACATTTGACCAGAATTGACTGAGAGATTCAGGGTAGATGGTCGGATTCAAGAGAAAGGTTGTGCGATATGGGGAATCCACCATTAGGTCAATGGCATTATCAAATTTGTTCCAGAAAGCCGACTTGGTAAGGTATGCAACGTAGTTGTGTCATGGTTTTAGGCTCATGGTTTCCATTTTTGAAAGTATGAAGGTCAGAGTAACGGCTAATGGAACGTTTGAGAAGAAGACAGGTATTTAAAGGGTTGGAATAGGAAAAGGCTAAAAGAAAACTACTGAAGTTTTGGTGTGGTCATCAGCTGTTTGAAACTACTGATGACATGGTATTAACCTTCAGAGGTTTAAAACGAACTGACAGTGGTGGTGTTGTCATCAGTTGTTATAAAACAACTGAAGACTTGGTTTTGACCATCAGATGTTGAAACAGCTGAAGTCTTGGTGTTAACCATCAGTAGTTGTGAAACTACTGAAGGTCTTGGTTTTGACTTCAAATGATGTAAACTGAGGACTTGTGTTTGTCATCAGTAGTTGTGAAACTACTGAAGACAGTGGTTTTGTCATCAGTTGTTGTAAACAGCTGAAGACTTGGTGTTAGTCTTCAGTAGTTGTAAACAGCTGAAGACTTGTGTTATTCTTCACTAGTTTAAACTACTGAAGATAGTTTTGGCTTCAGTTGTTTTAATGAACAGTAGTTGTATAAACGACTGAAGAGAAATTTCTCATCAGCTGTTTTCGTCAATTCATAGCTTTTCAGCTGTTTCAGTCTGACCTCCACACTTACTCATCAGACTTAGATCTGAGTTTCAGACGTTTCATTGATCATCAGTACTTATCAGCATTTCTGACATCAGTAGTTGTAGCTACATCAGCTGTTGTGACTACATCAGCTATTGTAACTACATCAGCTGTTTTAACAAATAAAGTACTTGAGTACTAAGAAGTTACTTAAGCTCCTAGTAGTTTTAAAAACTTCTGAAGGGAGGATAACTTCAGTACTTATATATGACAATAATAAACTAATGATCATCAGTACTTGTGAGCTGAGATCATCAGTAGTTGTCACTTATTCTAGCTGTAGCATACCAAGCCTTAGCACTAGGTTTTGGAAAGTTTGCTATCCAAGGGCTTAGTGAAAATGTCTGCAAGCTCATCAGCACTAGGAACAAATTTTGGATCAATCAGACCTTTTTCAAAACAATCTCTAATAAAATGGTGTCTGATTTCAATATGTTTAGTCCTAGAGTGCTGGACAGGATTCTTGACAATATAAAGAGCTGAAGAGGTGTCCATTAACAATGGGGTCTTAGTCTCTGTTATGCCATAATCCAATAATTGGTTTTGAAGCCAGAGTACCTGAGATGTACAGCTTGCAGCAGCAATGTACTCTGCTTCAGCAGTTGATGTAGCAACTGAGGTCTGCTTCTTACTCTGCCAAGAAATCAAGCAGTTGCCTAAGAATTGGCATCCTCCAGAAATGGACTTTCTTGTCAACTTACACCCTGCATAGTCACTGTCAGAAAAAGCAACTAATTTACCAGAAGTCTAGAAATACCATAAACCTAGAAATGGAGTGCCTTGCAGATATCTAAAGATCCTCTTGACTGCAATCAAATGAGACTCCTTAGGTGCAGCCTGAAATCTAGCACAAACACATCTAGCAAACATAATATCTGGTCTAGAAGCTGTTAAGTACATCAAGGACCCAATCATACATCTGTAAAGTGTTTCATCAACCACTTTACCTTTCTGATCTGTATCCAGTTGTGTGGTGTTGCACATGGGAGTAGAACAGGGCTTACAGTTTTGTAAATCAAACTTTTCCAAAAGATCTTTTGTGTATTTGGACTGATGAATGAAAATTCCACCAGCCTTTTGTTTGATTTGCAAACCCAGAAAGAACTATAATTCTCCCATGGCACTCATTTCAAACTTCTGTTGCATCAACTTTGTAAAGGCATCACACAACTGTGGATCAGAGGATGCAAAATAATATCATCTACATAAATTTGAACAAGTAGCTTATGCTGATCCACCTTCTTAATAAATAAGGTTTTATCTATGGAGCCTCTAGTGAAATTATTTTGCAGAAGAAAGTTAGATAATGTCTCATACCAAGCTCTAGGAGCTTGTTTCAACCCATAAAGAGCCTTATCAAGCTTGTACACCCATTCTGGGTGTTTATTATCCTCAAAACCTGGTGGTTAACACACATAAACTTCTTCTTATTTTTACCATATAAAAATGCACTTTTAACATCCATTTGAAAAACTTTAAGTGGTGGAGTGCAGCATAGGCTAAGAACAATCTAATTGCCTCTAGTCTGGCTACAGGGGCAAAGGTTTCATCATAATCAATATCTTCTTCTTGTGCAAACCCCTGAACAACCAGTCTGGCCTTGTTCTTAACAATAAGCCCATTTTCATCAGTTTTGTTCCTAAACACCCCTTTAGTTCCTATTGCACACTTAGCTGGAGGTAGAGGAACCAGTTCCCACACTTGTTGTTTCTTGAACTGAACAAGCTCAAGCTGCATGGCTTCAACCCATCCATTGTCCCTTAAAGCAATGTGATAGTTCTTTGGCTCTTGCTGACTAATAAGAGAGCATAGAAGCAGAAATTTGACAATTGACTTCTTGTTGACACGCCAGCATTGATATCACCAATGATTTGAGACATAGGGTGATTCTTCAGATCTTGGTACACAATAAGATCTGTGCAAGTGTTTGTAGCAGGCTCTGCAGCAACAGATGGTGATGGTGAAGCATTTCCTTGAAACCAATCAGTAGATGGTAATTCAAAGGAAGTTGAAGTTGTAGAAATCTCATCAGCATTTGTTGTGGATTGTGCTACTGGAGCTACAAGAACATTAGGTCTAGCTGAATCAGGCAGTTGATCACTAAACTTGAAAAGGTGATTACTGATATCATCATCATCATCATCAGTAACACAGATGGATGACTAGCTACAGAAGATGATGGATTCATATGATCTGCAACAGCAGGCGGTTGATAAGGAACATAATGCAGAATGTCCAGATCAAACAACTCCACAGAGTTTTGTGGAATTGTATCCTTAGGGGATTCACTGAACTTCACATGCAAGGTTTCTTCAACTATCTTTGTTCGATAGTTGAATACTCTGTAAGCCTTGCAAGTGGATGAATACCCAACAAAATACCCTGCATCCACCTTAGAATCAAACTTTTGGAGTTGATCCTTTGTGTTGAGAATGTAACAGGGACACCCAAATGCTCTAAAGAATGAAATCAAAGGGGCCAAATGATGAAGAACTTCATATGGAGTCTTCATCAACCTCTGATTTACTAGAACTCTATTCTGTACATAGCAAGCTGTATTGACAGCTTCAGCCCAAAAAGTCAGTGGCAGACCAGAATCAGCCAACATGGACCTTGCAGCTTCAATGAGGGTCCTATTCTTTCTCTCCACTACTCCATTTTGCTCTGGAGTCCTTGGGATGCTATACAGCCTCTTGATTCCCTTTGACAAGTAAAACTCATCAAGAGTGTGGTTTCTGAATTCAGTTCCATTGTCACTCCTCACACACTTAACTGGTAGGGAATACTGCTTCTCAACGTGTAACACAAAGTTCATAATGGACTGAGCAACCTCATCCTTTGAATGCAAGAAGAAAGTCCATACATATCTAGAGTAATCATTCATAATTACCAGACAGTATTTCTTCTTTGCCATACTCATTACCTTCACAGGACCAAAAGATCCATGTGCAGTAGTTGTAAGCAGGCATTAGACTTGGATTCTTCTATGGGTGGGAATGAAACTTTATGTTGTTTCCCTTTTAAGCATGCAGTGCAGATTTCATCACAATTGAACTCCTTTATTGGAAGACCTCTCACTAAACTCTTGTGGATCAGCTGATTCATGTTTTTGAGATTAACATGACCTAGCCTTCTATGTCACAGTTTAGATTCTTGGAGAGAGGCCTTGGAGAACAAGCATGGATGGCCTTTTAACTCAATTTTCTTTGACAAATCCAAGGCATATACTCTTCCTATCCTGTTGGCCTTCAGGAGAGTATTATCATCCAGTACTTTGTCAATCAGGCTCAGAACCTTGGAAGACAGAATCCTACAGTTCTGGCTTGTGAAAAGAGCAACATGTCCTTTGTCACACATCTGACTGACACTCAACAGATTGTATTTGAGATTCTCCACATGGTTGACATCATCAAATCCAATATCTCCATTAGACACAAATCCCTTTCCAATGATGTAACCTTTAGCATCATTTCCAAATGAGACAAATCCCTTCTTTCCTTGAGAGTAATCATGAAGAAGAGAGCTGCTCCCAGTCATGTGCATGGATCCTCCACTGTCCACATACCAGATGCTTCTTTGGCATGCTGAAGAACCCTGCAAAATCATAAGAAACTAGTTAGCTTTCGAGACCCAAACCTTTTTGGTTTTGGGACTGACTTTATCAACAGATTTAAACCATAGCTGGTTTCTCATGATTAATAGCTGATGAAGATGGAGATGGTGCTGAAATATATTTGGACCTGGAATTCCTTTTCAGTGGTTTGATCACAGTGGCTTCAAGTTGGTTAACTCTCCCCAACAGATGTTGAACCATCATAACAAGTTGTGTCTGATTTGAAGCTCGAGCTTTCAGTTCATTTGACACTCCAGAGCTTGTTTTTGATGAGTTCCTGTGACCCACCATTTCCTCCTTCTTAGATTTCACAACTTAGTCTTATGTTTATCATGAGGAACAATATCAGCTGTCTTCTGATAAACCGCATCCTTCTTAGTGGATTTGGGTAAGGCCTTGGGTTTATCAAGTTGAGATGATTGTGGTACAAACTTGGTCTCAAACTCAGTTTTCATTTTATTTATTTCTAGTTTAATGAGCTCATCCCTTTGGAGTTTTAAACCCTTTTTGTACCAACATTCATCAGATAGATGATTGAATTTACCACAAATTTCACATGTTTATTCTTCATCTTGGACATCTCTACTGCTGAAGTGGAAACTACTGAAGGTGTGATCTTCAGTACTTTCCTCCTATCAGTACTAGGTACTAAAGGATTTGTAACAGCTGAAGACTGGTAATTCAACTGTTTTCCATCCGTCCTAATAGACCGTTTGATGGATTCCTCAGCAGTTGTTAGTCCTTGTATTTCAACTGATTTGAAATGCTTTTCAGATCTAGGGTCTCTTTCAGTACTTGGGGTACATTGAGGAACAACATCTGAAGTACTCAGCTTCATATGAGTCTCAGTAGTTAGACCATCAGTCAATTTATTTGCTGAGATCTTAACACTGGTTTCATTCTCTGATCTTAGATTATCATTGGAGAATGATTCACACGATAATGTGGTTTGGAGATTGCTTTCACTTTCAGACTTAACTATGGAGTTAGGAGTAAAGTCTGTTGGTGGAGCAGTATGGTTGTAACAATACCAGACTTCACATTTGAAGCAGTTTGCTTGCTAAGAAGCATTTCAAATCCCTTGCATGATGAGACCCAGCGGTCACACTCAACTTGGGTCACTGCAAGTATTTCTTTGAGACTCCTGTGGTCTTCCAGAATAACCTCTAGCTTGGCCTTTTCATCATTTAATTGGCATTTAAGCTTATAAATCTCATCACTTAACTGTTAAGAGCAGACTCATACTCAGCTTTTCTTTTGGAAATGGTTTTCTCAAACTCAATTGTTTGATTTATTAATGCTACATTTGCCTCTCTAATAGAGACAAAGGTAGCTATGCATGATTCAGAACATAACTTGGCTTTAGCCTCTGAAGATACCTGAGTTACCTGTGAAGATGATGCATTTGAGCAGGAACCCTCAGTAGACTCCAGGGCCATGAGAGCAAGATTTCCAAAAGGGTGTTCACCACCATGTTGACTAGCACCAGCATAGTATTGCTCAGTGTGACCAGACAAGTTATCAGGTAAGCTACTCCAGTCAACGACTCTAGGTGTGAAGAAGCTGTGATGAGGTTATGATTGAGATGGAGATGGTTGAGGTTCTGGTAGTGCATGAGGTTGTGGTACTATAGGAGCTTGAACTTGATTTGACTGTGGCATATAATAGTGGGAATAAGGATATGGCATTTGACCCTAAGGAACAAAATATGCAGGAGATTGAGGGTGTGATGAATGACTAGAACCAGCAGAATGTTGCCCTTTGGATTGTGAATTGTTATTTGGAAAAGTCAAAAAGGGTGCAGAGGTGTTAGATCCAGTTGATCTACACTCTCTTGCAAAGTGTCCAAGCCTGTGGCATTTGTGACACTTCAACTTGCTCTTGTCAAAACCGACTTTGGTTTTGTCAGAGAGTCCAGGAAATTTCCTGCCAGTTCTCTTGTAGAATTTCTGAGATCTGATATTGATCAAGGCCATTTGGCTCAAAATATCCATCTCTTCTAAATCATCATCAGCAATGCCCTTCAAATCATCCATGATAAAGCATAGATTGTCACTATTATTACCAGAATGACAATCAACACTCACAAAGGCATGATTAGAATTGTTTGAGGTGAAATCAATATGCTCATCATAGTGGCATTCTGATCCTGCATACTCTGACTCATGACTTACCAAGGTAGTGTTTCTGGTACAAAGTCATAGTGAGCTTTCCAGATGATGACAGTTTTCGTTTCTGTTCTATCTCTCTCTCAATGTGAGCAATTTCCCATGGAGTTGGGTGAGAGATAGTTTGTCCAAATTTGCACTGGAGCGTAGGACAATAGTATATGTTTCCATCTCTCAGGCAGTGATCTGAGAAATCTGTTATTCATCTGGCTATTGGTGTACTCATGTTTGACCATTTTTAATTCAGAGATCAAACAAGAGAACCGCTCAAACTGTTGAGTCAGTGTCTCACCCTTCCTATGAGAGAATGTCTCATATTGTTGGGCAAGGATTTCTCTATTATTTGCCAAGACCTCATCTGTTCCTCCAAATTGTTCTTTCAAGGCATTCCAGAGGTCATGGGCAGTTTCATAATGCATTAGCCCAGAATAGATTTCATTGGGCAGTACCATGGCCAGAATTCCATGGGCTTTTGCATCAATCTCAAACAATTTCTTATCATCTGAGTATTGCTCCCTCCTCTTCGGAACCATTTGATTGGTTTCCGGGTTATTCACCATAGGCTTGTGTGGACCATGTACCACTGATGTCCAACAACCTGAGCTGTTAACAGACAGGTGATGGAGCATTCGTCGTTGCCATATGTTATACTCACTCCTAACCAGCATTGGAGGCTTGGTTGAGGAACTAGTATTGTGAGGATCATTGGAAGGAGTAGTCATTTTAGGTCCAAATACAATTTAATTCAAGCTTTTAAAAGATTTTACACAGACCACAATAGACTCAATGAAAACCAAGAATAAATCTCAGGATGAATGGCCAAAAACACAGAAAATTCAATCTCTATAACCGTTTCTTGCAAACATGCTAATTCAATCAAACTTGGATCTTGGATAGCAGTTTCAATGATCAATTATTAGATCGATCAATGATTAACCTGCTCTGATACCATTTGACAGGATCAGTGATCTCAAGTTTGATGGATTAGAGTGTAACGCAGCGGAATAAGATCAAGAATTAGACAAATTATAGCAAGAATTTGATATTCGTATGCATTAAGAACAAATACGGTTATAACGAGAGAATATATTTCTGTGAAAAGAATGTTTCAATTATATCAAATGTTTCTGCTCAATCATACCCGATTACAATTAGGTTGACACTCCTTATATAGAGTGCAATCACTGCTGATATCACAGGATAGTAACATCTGGCAGATTTATTACAAAAATAACTAACACTTAACAAACTACTGAAATGTTCATAACTACTGAGAACATATCAGAGAGTGCTAAGCACAAAATATAAAACTACTGAAACTAAACTACTGAAAACAACTACTGAAAAGGGAAAATATAAAACTACTGAAAGAAAACCGTCACAACTACTAAAGAAGACCTCTTCAGCTGTTATGACAACGTCTGATACTTGGTCTTCAGTACTTGTCTTCAGCACTTGTCTTCAGACTATCTTCAGCACTTGTGTCTTCAGACTTTGTCTTCAGCACTTGTGTCTCCAGACTTTGTCTTCAGCACTTGTGTCTTCAGACTGTCTTCAGCACTTGTGTCTTCAGACTTTTTCTTCAGCACTTGTGTCTTCAGACTTTGTCTTCAGCACTTGTGTCTTCAGACTTTGTCTTCAGCACTTGTGTCTTTAGACTTTGTCTTCAGCACTTGTTTTCAGACTTTGTCTTCAGCACTTGTCTTCAGACTTTGTCTTCAACACTTGTGTCTTCAGACTTTGTCTTCAGCACTTGTGTCTTCAGACTGTCTTCAGCACTTGTGTCTTCAGACTTGTCTTCAGCACTTGTGTCTTCAGACTTTGTCTTCAGCACTTATGTCTTCAGCCTTTGTTGTGACGTCTGTGGGACTTAAAGGTTTTTCTGATCCGGCTCATTGGTTCTTTTGGTCCAACAATACTTTCATAAACAAAAACATAAATTAATCAAATTGATGTTAAAAAACCAAAATACTAAAGTTTATATTGAAATCAAAATCAAATTCTTAAATTGTACGAACCACTACTGCTATTGCAATCCAGATTTGTATATGTGAGCATTGAATTGAGACTTTGCAGAAGAACTTTTGTGATATAAAACTTGGGGTGTGAATGATATTAAATAGATCAATAAATGCGTAAAAGGATTAGTGAGTTGAACTTGAAACATAATGTGATTTGAGGTAAATCGAAACCATGATATGCTTGTAAATTGAAAACGATATGAAGTGGTTCATCTTTCCGTTTGAAAATCGATATCATGATTTGGGAAAATCAAAACGTTTAATTGATTATTTAAGACCTTTGGTTTGATAAAATATAAAATCGTTTCGGAATAGAAGACTTGTTTTTGGATAAGCAATTGTTCCACCATTTAATTACTTGTTTGAATAAGCAAGAATCCAACACATTTCAATTCACAATTGTTAAGATAGAGTCAACTTGTTTTTTGATGAAAAAAACAGTCAACTATAAGTCTATAACTTGTAATCTTTTTCAATTTTTATATTAAAACCATCATAATGTCTTTTGTAATGAGTTTTTTTCAAAGTAGGATTGGTAGAAAATTAATTTAACAAAATGAGTGCTTTAAAAAATATTTACCATAATGGTTTTTTTTACTAAAATGTTAAATTTTCTTATTCATAATATAATTGGATAAAATTATTTCTATCTTTACTAATGTTATTTAAATAAAATTAAAAGGAAACGGTTTCAATAAAATACAAATTAATTTAGCATCTCTCATGATTTTTAAAAAATGTTTTATAGTTGTTTTTATAAAGGTTTTCTTTTTCAATAACGTTTTCTCATAAAAAAAATATTAATACTCTTTCATCAGAATTTTTAACTTCTATTTATAAAATACTTGTTCTTATATAGAAAAAATCTTTTTATAAAACTAAATGATTTATGTATTTTTTTTTAAATAACGATATATAATAGACAATTGTTTTAAGCATAAATTTATATAGAGTAATAATTATTTATATAATTATATACATAAAAGAAAAATATAAACATCGTATACATACAGCGTTAGTTTCGCCTTGCGAGTCGACTCGATCTCGACATATGAAGCTCGGGCTTATAATTATTTATTAAATGAGTCGTAAAATGAGTTCGAGCTTTTTAAAGCTAAACTTAAGTAGAGTTTTTAGCAAGTCGGTTTCGGGTGGCTCACAAGACGAGGTGACTCGTTTCTCTCCTACTTGTTGATGGAAGTCTATTAGCAACATCCATCCCATTAGTAATTAAGGATTATATTTATAATTCGCAAAATAAAATAATAATAAATCATTAACTTTTTTTTGTTTCGTCATGATATTTATATAAAATATTTTTAAAGAATGCATTTTTTGTTAAAAATAGTTTTTCTTATTATTTAAGCTACTTAAAAATATTTTCACAAAAATACATTTTTAAAAAGAATAAAAAAATAAATGTGCCTACTTTTGAGTGAAATTGAAACAAAATTATAGTAGATTTTGTTTTCAACTTTTCTATGTAAGAATACGATTTAAAATTAAGTATGAGTGAATTAAAATCAACCAAAATATTTTAGAAAAACTTTATGTTCTTAATTACGACAGATGAACCACATGTTTTTACAATTTTATTAACATTTGTACTTGACTATTTTTAAATAATATTATTTTAAAGTGAAATAAGTTTAATCAATAATATTATATTAAAAAAATACTTCCTTAAATACATATTATGGTAAATAAATATTCTACATACATTATTTAAGGAAAAAACTCACTTTGTAATTATAGTAATAGTTAATTTTATTCTAATGAATCATGATTAATAATAAGGACAGATACATTTTTAGGCGGGAAACTAAAATAATTGAGACCTAAGAAAACAACATGTGACACTAAAGATATTGTTTTATTAATAAGTATAGATATATGAAGATATTGATGACCAAGATAGAAATCAATATAAGAGCATTCACAACCTATTCCATGTCTTTATCCATATAATTACACTAAAAATTACTATTTTTTCTCTATTTTTTTTAACTTTATCATTACTTTTTCTCTCTTCTTTATTCACAACCACTTAAAATATATTAAAACCATTATATGGTTTTGAACAGTGATTCCCCAAAATACAAATTAAATAGTAAATTTATGTTAGGGACCGTGTACTGGATGGAATACTAACTAATTCACGTGTATACCCACTCAAATAGTGCGGAATCCTATTTGATTAGCGATCCAATCAGTGAGAACGTTAACCCGATCGATATAAAACTAAACTAAACGTTAAGAACGAATAGGAATCGATCTATGAACTTGGACTGACTTTCTTGGACGTTCTGGACGGCTAGGGTACGAGTAGGAGTCGAAATCTTGAAAGTGTTTTGTTTTTCCATGAATTAAGTGGTACTTATAGGTTAGGGTTACTCATTCGTGCGACTGAACCATTAGCATGGTTCAATCGTGCGACTGAGTCATGCGGTTGATCCATTCGCACGACTGAGTGTTCAGTCGTGCGACTGAGTCAATCTCATGTCACAATTGTGCGATTGATCTAGTCTCCTGGTTCAGTCGTGCGACCGGTTTATTAGCATGAAGTTGTTCATGCGTATGGTCCATTAGCATGGGCCATTTGCATGAGAACTTCATATGACTAAGTTTGAATATGTTTCTCAATCATTCTTTGACTATGATCTATTCAAACAACCACAAACCTATACAGTTGGTTCAATATACGTTAATAAATGATAAACATTAAAATATACACTGAAACATTAAACATTAAGATCAACAATCACATATTCTGTTTCATTCAACTCATATATTTCATTTACATTAAGGACATGACAGACATATTACATTAAGATCGTAAACTAGGTACATATGGATCAACAAACTCCCCCTTAGACCTAGTTTCTATCATTATCTGGCATCCTTCATTAGCTCGTCAAACTTCTTATGCCTCTCCTCGATTGTGACTCTAGCATGTATCTCAAATGCAAAGCAGAGTCTTATCACGTTCTGAAATTGGAGGGCCTGAACAATATCCTGCAGATCATAGAATAATGGCCACCTGTATAAAGTATAAACATCACTAGCTGACAGGTTGGTTAGCCACATTGGGTCAAATACCCGGATGGTCTCCATTTGGCTCTCTTTCTGTAATACTATGACCGCTTCTCCTGTTCTCCAGTCATAATACCACCACTTGAAGTGGGGAGTGAAGTCCTGTGGCATTTCCCTCAATGGGATCTTAGACATAGTACGTGGAGGACTCCACTTCAACACCACTTTGGGTTTCCCAGTCCTTGGGTCCACCTACCTTCGAATGTACCTTGTAGGTTGTTGAGGCTTGAAATTAACCCATCGTGTGTGGTATTCTTTCTTTAACGCAGCTTCAAACCAGCCTGACATCTTCCTGGGGTCAGCATACAGCAGGTTCAGGCGTGCCAACTGGTTGAGCTCAAAACCAGGAAGAGTCTTCAGATCATATGGAAATCTAAAGTACTCGATTCCCTTCTCTCTTTTAACTGCATATACATTTAGATCCTCAAAGTAAGCCCACACTATAATCTTGCCAGACACCTTAAGATGCCTATTTACTTTGTAGAGCTTGGTGTAGGCACTCGGCTTTGGCGTTGTGCGTTGGGCACGAATCTCTACAAAACAATCCCCCCATTCAGCCTTTTTGTTCTCAACATCGGCATCCGTGGCTTAGGCTTGGCTTTATGATTTCTCGGTCTCCCTCTCCATCGTATCCAATTTAACATGCATATCACTGTCGAGTGTATCTCCAAAATCAAGGACCATATTTCCCTCTCGATCAGTATATTCTGGATAGTGCTGTGTTGTGATGTATTCAATCTCTATCTCATCAACATCATTGAGCTCGTCATCACTAGCAATATCGACGGTAGGGGCATCCTTAACCAATTCATCCGGTTTAACAGGAACATTTCTGCGAGTTGCTCATCAGTGAGGTTGTGAATAATTTCTCCTTCTTCGGGAGTATAGCTTACTGACCTCCTGAAAATCCCTTGCAGATCAAGTATCATTTTAAGGTGAGACTTGATCTGCTGAAGGGGAGCAACATCGTAGTCATCTAGCTGATAATATGGATATGCTTGATTTAAAACATTTAACACATCATGCATCAGTAAATAATCAAGACAGTAAACATTTAATATATACATAAACATTCATGCACATAAGTTTAATACAATATTCAATTACACATGATTTAAATTACACAAACATCTATGCATTACTTTTGTCTTGGATCATGTGTTCCTCTGCTGTCCGGGCTGGTGTCGAGGCACCCGGATCTTGATTCCTTTTGGTTCGCCTCTCACTAGCTTCTTGGGCACCCGAAGCAAGTGGATCTCTTTCTCCTTCATCATCTCCTCCATGCTCATCATCACCTCCCTCTGTATCATCCTCTTTATCATCACCTTCATCATCACCACCATCATCATCATCATCACTATCATTATCATCACCATCATCATCATCTTCTTTGATCTTCAGAGGCACTTCTTTGGATCCCTTAAGCCTAAGCATGATAGATCTGTTAGATGACTCCAACTCTTCAATCTTCTTTGTTGATTTGGCTTTATGCTCCTTGAGTTGGGCGATCTCCTCTGCCTACTGAGATATCTGTTGTGATTGTGTTGCAGTGAGCTCCATCAGCTGTCGTAGCTGTGCAGTCTTCTCGTCATCGGCAACCAACAACTTCAGCACCATATGGTTTAGTGCCGATAGTTGTTCCTCTACCCTACTAAGAGGTAAAGGTGATCCAGTGGTGAATGTGGCCTGGGATGAGGGACCGGCTTGGTGGTTGGTGGTAGTGGTGGTGGCTGTGGTGAATATGGGTGGAGGTAGATGAGTGGGTGGCGGTGTGTATGCTGTAGTGGTGGTGGAAATGGTGTAGATAAGTGGTGGAGTGGCTGTAGTGGTGATGGGTGGAATGGTGGTAATGGTGGTGGGTGGAATGGTGGTAGTGGTGATGGGAGGGGTGGTAGTAGTGGTGGTTGTGGTGGTGGTGGTGACGAAGGTCATCCTCCTTTTCTTCGTCTTCATCCCATGGGGCTGAGCCATCCTTTTTCTCCTCATGCCTCTTGAGGTGGATGCTCCCCCTGGGATGCTGCTGGGCTGACCAGGTGTGTAACTGGGGTCGGTTGCAGTCTCCCAAAACTCGCTAGAGCGTCCTGCAACCTCCTGAATGCCTCGGTCGGTGGCAACCACCCTGCTACCCACTGTCCTTGTTAGGGGCTCCTCATCACTCTCTTCCTCCTCATCAGGAGGACAGAAATCCTGATGGAAACTAGCGGTGGTGACATCTCCATGAGTGGGTGGTGGAGGTGTGACATGTGAAGTGGTGGCCCTAGAAGTAGCGGGGCTAGACTCTCCACCAGCGCCACTGTCATCATCATCAGAGTCATCAGATGGAAGATCAATTTGCTCAACATCTGAGTCACTCTCCTCGTGACACCACTTACACCTTGTTGGCACCACATACTCCTACCGGGCCAGATGGCCGAACAGTCTCTTTACAGGGGGCTTCACTTGCTTGCCCCTGTAGACCTTCATCCTCCCGAGAGTGGTGTCATCCATAATCTCGAGGGATACTGGATCGTGGCTCTCCTTGGGTATCAAAGGAAGCTTCTCATCAATAATCATCTGTAAGAATCTTGGGTACATACAGCAGCCTTCCTTGCCTTTGGCATCAAGGTTCTCGATCAGGTATAAAAAAATCATGTTGGAGAAGCTGAAGGGGTGATTCAGCACCAGTGCCACGTAGGCATTCTAGATTTGGTCAGATAGCTCATCAAATCCACCCATTCTCGATGCTATGCACTTAAGGATGACATGTGCTAAGTACTTGAACTGGGGACACAGGTTGCTTTTGTTTAGCACACCTGCATTAATGTCCCCAGAGTACTTCATCCTGAGGAAACATCCCCTCACAGTCAGAGGGTGTAGACTGGTTGGGTGAGCAGCTTCATCACCCAGGCCAAGTACGCGTCTAAGATCTGCAGTTGTCACCTCTATGTCTTGCCCAAATATAGTACTCCTGATGTAGTAGGGCTCACAAGATTGGTCAACTGATGCACCCTCCCAGAAGGCATGCTGTATAGACCTGTAGGGAGTGCATGGTGTAGATATGGCTCGGTGTATCCGTGATCCCTTTAGAAACGCAATGATGCTAGCAAACTCGACAGTGTTCCGAGTGGTGGCGTCCAAATGAGCACAAATATTGTGCTTGGTGTTGATGGTCCACCAATCCGCCATAGATCTGTAATATAGGAAGCATACAAATTAGATCAGCACATAACAGAAAGTAATTCAATCTAAACTGGTTGAGGTCAGTCTGGTTCAATCGTGCAATTGAAACAGACGACTGGGTTCAGTCGTTCGACCTAACATGCGACTGAATACAGTCGGGTGACTTATCATGCGACTGAGTTCAATCGGTTGACTGAGCCTGAGACTGGTTCAGTCGGCCGACTGGCTCATATGCCTTGTTCATTATGCCGACTAAGTCATTCGTCCAGCTCAGTCGTGCGATTGTAGTTCATCCGGTTGTCCAGTCGCATGACCTACTGTCTGTTCGATTGAAATTCAAATTTTGAGCAAATCTTAATACTAGACATTGTGGTTTGGCTCATTAGACTCGCAACAACCCTACTATGCACCTAATAACCCTGATTTCAACATTTTACTTAGTTTTATTAGTTTATTTGTCCAACTAAGTCTCGGTTCTTTATTAGGGCCGAATTCATTATTTTAGGGCACAAATCGACTGCGATTTGTGTAGATTGCACCGCATTGTACCTATGTAAAGACCAGCAATTATTAGAATACCGAAATTTGAAGTCGAGTAAGGTCAGAAGAGATTTTGGCAGAGTAACGGCACGATATGCGATTATAGGGCGAATGAGGAGTGATGAGCGTATGCGATCGACTATAGCCCTATTTATACTGAATCCGGTTTCACTCACAAGACTGGATCCATTCGCTCTTTTCATTCGGGTGATTGGAACTCAGTCGGGAGATTAGTTCAGTCGATCACTGTTGGAGCATATATAGTCATATATAGTGTGTCCGTCGCTTGTCGAATAGTCTAGGCTTAATGTTATACACCTTATATGTTGTAAACACATGAAACTGGGTCATTCGCAGGAGCATATGCGAATGAGAATCAGTCGTACGACTGAGCCATGCTAATGGACCAGCCGTGCGACTGAGAGATGCGATTGGGACATTCGTAAGACTGAACCATAAGTATGGTCAGTCGTACGATTGAACCATACGCATGGTCCAGTCGTACGATTGAACCATACGTATGGTCCAATCGCACGAATGGGCCCAGTCACATCTAATATGGGCCGAGGCCTATATATACCAGTTTCAATGTGTGAGAGGGATAGGGATTGAGAGGAAGTCTGCCCGGAGCCTAGGGCTGCTGCATGAGAGGGGAGATCATGCTCGATCTTCCCCTTGCCAAGAGTCTTGATTCTTATGTTGTAACGAGCTTGTAATCGTTAGGTTTTTATCAATGAAACCAATATTTGATAGTTTGTGTTATTGATTTGACTTTTGGTTTTGGTTGTTCATTCCGTCAAGAACATGCTCGGATGTTTATCGATCAGGTGAGAAACCGACTTCACAATTGGTATCAGAGCCGGTTACTGCTGGAATGATCTAACAATCATTCTAGCAACCCGAGCTCTTGATTTCTGGATTGAATTTCAGATCTTGACGTTAAACCCACTTCGTGTTCTTTGTGTTTTGCTCAGATCTTGTTACGTGTGTTGCTTCTATGTTGAAATCGAATTCGAAACCACGTTCCTATCACCCTTTCGAATCTGATGATGTCTACTTTGTTTTGGTTCATGTTGAATTCGTCAGATTAGGGTTTGGGCAGCCCTGGCGGCTGCAGATCTGAAAATCTGTGTGCAGACCCGTTCATGCGACTGGGCCATGCGAATGGACCATTCGTACGACTGGACCATGCGAATGAGCCATTCGTACGACTGGACCAGTCGTATGTTCAGTCGTGCGACTGGACTAGTCGTATGTTCAGTCGTGCGACTGGACTAGTCGTATGTTCAATCGCACGAATGAGCCATTCGCATTGACTCATCCGCATTTGTTCCAGACCAAAAAAAAAGGGTCTGGAACAGCTTCTTGCACAGATTTGAAGATGAGCAAAACATATTCACCCAGAGGTTCGTTTGTCAAATAAGTTCGATGTGTACCCCATTATTCGTCGGATTTCCAGAATAGGTGAATGTAATTGGAACACGAAAGAGAGAAGAGAAGATGTCAGCAGTTGGTGCTGATTTTGTGGGGTAGTCAGGAGCATCTGACTACTTATGGGCCAATCAAGTTATATTTATCCGCACAGAAAGGATTCTGCTTCTTAGGGGGAATCCATGTATAGAGAAAGTGAAGACGCAATCAGAAAGTGATGATGTGAACCGGTTTTCGATGATGAATCTTCGTGCATGCTGATTTGGTTGATATTGTCAGCTGTGGATTGGAACCTTCAACCTTTTGCCCAATACACCGTGTCAAGACGCAAGGAGAGCACAATGTCTATATATTGGGATATGCTGAATGTGAGAGGGAATTTCTGCAGGTGGTGATGTTAATCAGGTTAGCCTGTGTGAAGATTGAAGCAATGGAAAACTGTTCGTATCATTATCTAGAAAAATCAGTCATATGGGGAATCTTGCTGCTGTGATGGTGTTCTGCAAAGTAAACGAAAGCTATTGTGCCTAAATTCATTTTCAGGGATGTGGTAGTAACCTGACGGATCGGCAACGTTGGCTAATATGGTTTTCGTTTGATGCTATTGGCAACCAGAGCAAAGATTGACTGAAGATTGTAAGAGGTGTTATCTACTATTCGCAAGCAACGTACAAGGGGGAATTTGTTGGAGCATATATAGTCATATATAGTGTGTCCGTCGTTTGTTGAATAGTCTAGGCTTAATGTTATACATCTTATATGTTGTAAACACATGAAACTGGGTCATTCGCAGGAGCATATGCGAATGAGACTCAGTCGTACGACTGAGCCATGCTAATGGACCAGCCGTGCGACTGAGAGATGCGATTGGGACATTCGTAAGACTGAACCATAAGTATGGTCAGTCGTACGATTGAACCATACGCATGGTCCAGTCGTACGAATGAACCATACGTATGGTCCAATCGCACGAATGGGCCCAGTCGCATCTAATATGGGCCGAGGCCTATATATACCAGTTTCAATGTGTAGAGAGGGATAGGGATTGAGAGGAAGTCTGCCCGGAGCCTAGGGCTGCCGGATGAGAGGGGAGATCATGCTCGATCTTCCCCTTGCCAAGAGTCTTGATTCTTATGTTGTAACGAGCTTGTAATCATTAGGTTTTTATCAATGAAACCAATATTTGATAGTTCGTGTTATTGATTTGACTTTTGGTTTTGGTTGTTCATCCTTCCGTCAAGAACATGCTCGGATGTTTATCGATCCGGTGAAAACCGACTTCACAATCACCTTCAGTCGGCCGACTGGGTTTCAGTCGGGCGACTGACTCATTCGGACAACTCCATTCGGGTGATTGGCTCAATATTGTAAGCCATTCGTGTGAATGGTTCATACTCATGCTCCATTCGGTTGTATAGTGCATAAGTATGGTCTAATCGTACGACTGGTCCATACTCATGATTTTGACTTTATGACCAATAGACATTTAACCCCTTTTAACTTTTGATTAAACATTTTGATCATTCGATCATCTCAAACATGATCATTTTAACTTTTGAAACATTTGATCACCTCGGTCATGATCCTTTTAAACACATTTTGTCACCTCAGACGTGACCCATTTAACAGTTGAAAACACGTTTGGTCACCTCAGACGTGACCCTTTTAAGTGATTAAATCCCATATTGAATTCCACGACTTAGTCCGACATATAACACTAATTTGACTAAAAGTTAAAACAAAATAAAAAAGCTAACACTAAAAGACAAAACTAAAAATGTTTTTTGTGATTTTGTGTGAGGTGGAAATCCTAAGATAGAAATCTAACAGATTTATTTCTTGAACAAACAGCTTCAAGTTATTTTGACCATAACTGGAACGACTCATTATAGAATCATACAGGTAATTAAATCATTCAGGACATGTTACCAAAATCATTTGATGCTAAATTCTTGTTTTCGTCGAGAGTCATTAGCAAGTTTAGGACATGTCCACTTAAATCCACACATAGACTTTTGACACAGATCGGTGATGGTTTAAGGTTTAATTATTTCAACAAGCATTTGTGGATCACACACTTATATGGTAATCAACATTTCTTAGTAGATTTTTGAGCGGTCTATGGGTATTTTTTGCAAGAAGAAACTATTCTTAGAGCTTTCAAAGAGAAGCCAAGCCTCAGGTCAGTGCCACCGCACAGCAGAGAGGCGGCAAACAACAATGAATTCTAGAATATATAGATTATGCTTATCCTCAAGTCAGTGCCACCGCACAGCAGAGAGGCACATAACCTATCTTCTTGTTTGAGCAGTTTTATTCTTTTTGCACAGATAGCACCAACAACATAGGTTGTTAGTTTGATTGCTTTTTGCATTTTTCATCATGTGCTTTGCTCATATTTTGGTCATCCGCACACATTTGTAGCGTTTTTTTGCTCATCACCCCATATTGGACTCTGTTGATTGTGTTAACCAGGGATAAGATGATAACCCACAGCTTGTTAAACAACTTAGTTTGATCTTGAGATCACCAAAGAGGTCTACTTATCTATTGTGTTGAATCTACCGACACATCATCTAATGGTCTAGCAACCTCTAGGTCTACTTTCTCTGTGTTACCTTAGTAGCAACTTATTTTACTATCATTTTTCCTTTTATTTTTGCTTAGACTTCTCAGACTTATACTTTGAATTTCTCATCTAAATCAATTTAAATCTTTTAAAGTCCCAAAATCTTTGTACCTGTGTACTATCATTTTTCATAGTCCTTGAATCGATTTCTCAGATACAATCTCATTTCTTTCAGCTTGTCTGTCCTCCTCCCTTATTTTTTTTAATACTAACTTAACTTAATCTATTCTCCCCTTAAAATTCTAAAACCGTAAATAATTTGCGTTTTTAGGATTTTAATAGGCGAAGAAATAAAACCAATAAAATTAATTAACTGAAATAAAATTAATGAAAATAAAAGAAAATTGACTCTACGCATCGGACTAAACATGTTCATCTTCTGGAATTACATCACTTTTCTTTTTAACATCGTTGACCTCTAATAGATATAGAAAATGTGGTTTATCAAAGGCTTTTGAATAGAGGTCAGCGCGTTGAAAATCCATATTTATTTTAACAAAATCGATTAGATTCTTTTCAAAACAATCACGTATAAAGTGATATTTAATGCCAATGTGTTTGGTCTTAGGATGTTGGACAGGATTTTTAGTAACGGCTATAGCAGCAGAATTATCAACAAATATAGGGGTGTTAGAAAATTTCAAACCGTAGTCCCGCATCTGCTGTTGAATCCAGATGATTTGAGAACAGCAGCTTGCCGCAATAACATATTTAGCTTCACAAGTTAACAACGCAACTAATGTCTTCTTCTTACACTGCCACGTGACTAATCTTCTCCCAAAGAATTGACATCCTGCTGAGGTGGATTTGTAGTTCATCTTGCAGCCGCCATAATCCGAGTCACTGTACGCGGTAAGCTCGAAATCATCATCATGAGGATACCACAACCCAAGTGTTGGTGTACCCTTCAGATAACGGAATATCCTCTTGACTCCTATAAGATGGTTAACTTTTGGTTTCGCCTGATATCTTGAACAAAGACATGTTGCATACATTACATCAGGTCTTGAGGCAGTGAGGTACATGAGGGATCCAATCATTTCTCAGTACATGGTGGCATCAACCAGATCATTTTCGTCGGGTGCTACATCATGGTTTGTAGCAAGTGGAGTCCCAGCTGCGGAAGCATTCTCCATGTCAAACCGACTGAGAATATCCCTTACATACTTTGTCTGAGGTAGAAACATCCCCTTTGGTGTTTGATCCACCTATAACCCGAGGAAGAACTTCATCTCTCCCATGGAACTCATTTCAAATTCTGCCTTCATTACTGCTTCAAATTCTTTACATAAGCCTTCGTTCTTAGAACCGAAGATTATGTCATCAACATAAATCTGAACAAGCAGCAAATCACCATCCTTTTCTTTGATGAACAGTGTACAGTCAATTAAACCTCTGCGAAATCCGTGTTTCACAAGGTGAGTTGAGAGTTTTTCATACCATGCTCTCGGGGCTTGGTGAAGCCCGTAGAGAGCCTTATCCAGCTTGTAAACTCTGTCCCAATGATATAAATCCTCAAATCCTTCAGGTTGACTGACATACACTATTTCCCGGATTTCCCCATGAAGAAATGCACTCTTTACATCAAGTTGATAGACTTTAATCTTCATGTAAGAGGCATAGGCTAGGAAGATAAGGATTTCTTCCATCCTCACCACTGGTGCAAATACTTCATTGTAATCAATTCTCTCGACTTGTCAAAATCCTTGAACTACAAGTCGAGCCTTGTTCCTGATTATGACACCTTGATCATCTTTCTTACATTTCAAGACCTATTTTGTGCCAATGACCTTAGCACCTTTAGGTCTATCTACTAGTGTTCATACACCTAACTTCTTGAACTGAAGAAGTTCTTCTTGCATGGCACTCACCCATGCCTCATCATTTAGGGCTTCACTGACGTATTTTGGCTCAAACTGAGACACAAAACAACGATAAGCACCATCGTGAAGATACCCTTTTTCCATTATCGAGGTATAATCAGCTGAATACAACTGATTTCTTGTCTGAACTCCTGATATGACATCCCCAATGACATTGTCCAGGAGATGATAGACATTTAGGCGTGATCCAGGAGTGGGGGGAACAGCTACCTCAGAATCAAGATTATGAACATTTGGTTCCGTATCTGAGGCAGTAGGAGTGTGAGGTTCCGAAGACTCAAAGGCATCAACGTCAGATGCTTGTGGACTTGCAGTAGTAGGAACATGTTGCTCCTAAGTGTCCTGATCATTCTCCATGGCTTCATCGTCAGAGGCAGAGTCATTTACCTCGAGTGCTCCCCCGAGTGGTTAGGTGATGCACCTTATGAACCAGATGATGTAGAGTCCTGTGATGGTGTGTTTAAGACATCATACATTATTTTGGCTACTAACTCATCGTCAAAAGTGGAGAGAGAAATGTTGAAGGGCTTGAAGAATCCATCGTAGTCGAAAAAGAATGCGGGTCCTTTTCCAGCAGGAGGAATGGTGTATCTCTGAACGTCGATGTTACACCGCACTTCTACTTGACCCATTGAGTTGTTGTAAACTCTCTTATTCGGTATGTTGTATCCTAGAAAGATTCCCTCTTCAGCCTTCTCGCTAAACTTGCCTTCTTGAGTTTTCTTCAGTAGGGTGCACGGTGCGCCAATGGTTCGAGATACTCTAGATTTGGTTTACGTCGTTGAAGTAACTCGTAACACATCTTGCCATGGCGTTTGACTACCAGAACTCGATTTAACGTGTAACACACATTTGCAACTGCCTCATTCCAAAATTGGATAGGCAGTTTTGAGTCTGCTAACATAGTCCTTGCAGTCTCTATCAGGCTTCTGTTTTTCCTTTCAGCAACCCCGTTCATCTGTGGAGTGTAGGCAAATGTGAACTAATGTACAATTCCCTTTTCTTTGCAGAATGCCTCCATCCATTGGTTCTTGAACTTTGTTCCGTTGTCTGAGCGGACTTGTCTCACCTTTAGCTTGTAGAGAGACTCCAATGTAGTTACCAATTCTTTGAATGACTCAAATGTTTCTAATTTTGATTTCAGAAACATCACCCAAGAGAATCTTGAGTAGTCATATGTAACTACATAGCAATACAAGTCGCCTACAATGCTTCTTGTACTGACTGGACCAAACAGATCCATGTGAAGAAGCTCAAGAGGCAGTTCTATAGAATTAACTTTCTTTGCCTTATGAGACTTCTTTGTCTGTTTGCCTTTCTTGCAGGCGACACAAAAATCCGGGAGTTGGAAGTTCTTGACATTGACTCCTCTCACTAGATCATTCTGGATCAAGTGATTCATCTTCCTTGGATTGATGTGTCCCATTCTCCTATGCCAGGAGATAGAATCCTTCTCAGTAGCTTTCGACAAGAAGCATTGAACTTTATGATCCGTTGTGGATGCCTTTGATAGATCCAAGACGTAAAGGTCATTATATCTTGAGGCTGACATTAAGACTTGGTCCTCCGGAATCACATAGTCCTTTTTCAGGACATAACACTTCTTATTGTCGAAAACTACCTTGAATCCCTTATCATATATTTGGGAAATGGAAAGCAAATTATTTTGATGTTGTTAAACATAGTTTACCTTGTCAAACTTCACTTTCTGGTTCCCTACTTCCCCTTGAGCTGTGATGTACCCTCCTTTGTTTCCAGCAAGTCAAACTTCACTTTCTGCTTCCCTACTCCCCTTGAGCTGTGATGTACCCTCCTTTGTTTCCAGCAAAAGAAACATGACCTCCTTTGATTTGTTTGACATTTGATAGGAGAGCCTAGTTTCCAGTCATGTGCCTTGATGCTCCGCTATCTACAATCCAGGTGTTTGTTTCCTATAGCGAACACCCTGCACAGTCAGTTGAAAACATTAGTGGAGGTTAGGGACCCAAGTCTTAACTGCCTTGGGTGACCCAGAGGCATCACACTTCATAAATTCCACCCATTGTCCATTAGAGGGTGAGGGAAGATCATTTGTCTTCTTGTTCACATTTCCAGACATAGACTTTTCTTTCCATAAGCCAGCTTTATGTAAGGCATGTTTGCGGTCTGTTTAGGTTCAAAATAAAACTTGGTTGAACCAGACTTTACTTTAACCTTCTCAAATTGTTCATCCAGATTAACACAAGGCATTTTACCTTTTGATTTTAAGGTGGCATCCTTTGTTTAGTGCCAGATTCAGTTGATTTACATGTGGAATCTGGATCACTTACAAGAGGAGTGGACACCACATGATCCTTGATTGGGTTATTATTTATTGGTTTACTTTTTGCATTCATCAAGGTCTCATGTGGTGGTGGTACCATTTTATATACCAAACCCTCCCATTGTTGCATTCTCTCACTAAGTGTTGGACAATATGAGAAGAACTTGTCTAACTATGTAGTTTTTGCTTTAATGAATTTACTTCTACTTCCAAAACTGTTTTTTCTTTCTTAGTGTATTCTAGTGAGTTTAGATAGGACTTAATGTCATTAGCTTGGTTAAAAGCCACAACTTCAATTTCCCTAAGTTGTTTATTCAAGAGTTCAATCTTTTTTTTTATAGTTGTGCTCATTTTGTTTTAACACTCTATTTGCTTCTGTGCACAGTTGCAAGTCCTTACTAAGTTATCATTATGGTCTAATAACCTAGCAAATTTCAAATCAATGCTTTTCCTAAATTTATTACAATCAGAGCACGCATGGTTATTGAAGAGTTGAGTAGTGGAACTTACCTGAGAGGGTGTGGTTGAATCAGCCATCAAAGCAGTGTCTGACTTTTCTGGTTCTGGTGATTTTGGACTTGTTGAACTTGTCCCTTCTTCAGGCAGGTGATCAACCAAGGTTGCAGTTTCTTCAACATTTGACATCACGAGTTCCACTGCAATATCACCTTCGCTTGCTGAGTCATCATCTAGATCCTCAACATTAGCGATGTTAGATCCTCCCGGAGACACAAACCGAAAGCTCCAATCTTGTCCTTCGTTATCGTGAGCATTCAAGGCTTTAGGATCCTTTCTTGATGAAGTAGGATTGCTTGTGGGTTTATCCTGACGATTAAAGGATGAAAATGGATTTCCATTTCCTGTCTTCTGGGCTTCACACACTCACGTTTGAAGTGCTCCTTTCCTCACAGTTGAAGCAGGTAACTTTGGTCTTGTCAAAACCAAAAGTTGTGTCCTTAGTGGCAATCAGATTCTACCTGGTCTTCTTGACAAACTTCTTAGCTCTCCGAACAGCACTTGCTAAGGCCCACATGATATCCATTCTCTCTAGCTCTGTCTCGTCTACCTGCTCGTAGTCCTCATTTGCCAGATGGCAGTTCCCAATCTTCCCAGTAACTAGTCCGTCATAGGAGTGAACGACCGCTGCTAAGAGATCCATGTGCTCCTTTGCTACCTCCACTGTAACATTCTTGAGATTCTCAGTCTTTAGTTTTGTAGCATTGGCTTCAAGTGCTATGTATTGGGTACAAGACGACCCTGGCGTGTCAGATCTTGAAGTAGTAGCTTGAGATGGACCAGCTGAACTCGACACAAATGCCATTTGAAGTGGCGCTCCAGACATTTTGGCTTGTGGAGTTGATTTGTACAGTGCCGGATTCTGATCATATGAAGACTTTTAGGCCCTGTACTTCATCCTCAACTCTTCCTCTCACAGCTTCAGAATGAAGTCGTTGATATCTAACTTCGCCAGCAAATCATTATGTCTGAGGTTGGATACAAAGGAAAACCACTTCTTTGGCAACCCATCTGCAAAGTTTGAAACTTTGACTTCCATAGACGTGGTGACTCCATGAGTGTCCAACTCACTCATTAAGTGGTAGAACCAATCAATAACATCGTCCAAGCTCTCCTTTCCCATTGACGAGAAGTTGTCAAACTCCTTCTTCAATTATTTAGCCTTTAGAGCTTTTAACGATGCATTTCCCTCATACCTCTTTTCCAATGCATCCCACAGCTTCTTAGCTTGTTTGTTCTCAGAAAAATGATGGAAGATGTCCTTAGGAATTGACTGAGTTAGCAATGCATATACTTTCTTCTCTGCATTGTACTTTACCTTTTGGCCGTCCGTCATACCGCTTAAGGTAAGTTTGACTCCATCTGCACCTACAGGCATGCTATATCCTATCTCTATAGACTCCCACAGATTAGGATCTACTCTATTTAAGTAAATCTCAAATCTTTGCTTCTATTGTGGGTAATCATCTAACATTATGAGCTTAGGGGGCTTGTTATGATTTCCCACTTCATTTTGTAGAAGCAACAGATTTTGAATCCTAGAGTCCCTTCCTGCAGTGAATGCTAAATATTGATCATCCATTACTTTTGACTTTGGTCTTTAGAACAAAACTATTTTACTTGTGCGAATGAAGGTGTGCGATTAGACAATTCGTGCGATTGACCAATGCGTATGGCTCAGATGTGCGAATGAACCAATGCGGATGGCTAACTCGTGCGAATGGACATGTGCGGATGAACAATGCGACTAGGCAATTCAGTCGTATGTATGGATGAACGACTGAGTCCAATCATGCGTATGAGAGATGCGTATGGATTCAGTCGTGCGATTGAGTCAATTGTGCGACTGAAGCTGCTGAATCTTGAGAATGCAAAGGTTTAAGGTATTTTGACGCAAAAACACGAATTTCTCAAGAACCCTAATTGCCGTATGCCAGAAAAATGTTAACTTTGTGACCTGGAGACGTCCAAAACAACGTTTGACACAAAAAGATTGCGTTTTTGCGTGAAAAACACAACTTTTAAATCAAAATCAATTGAATCACACGTAAATCAAGAGCCTTTGCTCTGATACCACTTGTTAGGGACCGTGTACCGGATGGAGTACTAACTAATTCACGTGTATACTAACTCAAATAGTGTGGAATCCTATTTGATTGGCGATCCAATCGATGAGAACGCTAACCCGATCGATATAAGATTAAACTAAACATTAAGAACAAATAGGAATCGATCAAGAACGATCTATGAACTTGGACTGGCTTTCTTGGACGTTCTGGACGGCTAGGATATGGTTAGGGTTACTTATTCGTGCGACTGAACCGTTAGCATGGTTCAGTCGTGCGACTGAGTCATGCGGTTGATCCATTCGCACTACTGAGTGTTCAATCGTGTGACTGAGTCAATCTCATTTCACAATTGTGCGACTGATCCAGTCTCCTGGTTCAGTCGTGCGACTGGTTCATTAGTATGAAGTTGTTCATGCGTATGGTCTATTAGCATGGGCCATTTGCATGAGAACTTCATAGGACTAAGTTTGAATATGTTTCTCAATCATTCTTTGACTATGATCTATTCAAACAACCACAAACCTATACAGTTGGTTCACTATGCGTTAATAAATGATAAACATTAAAATATACACTGAAACATTAAACATTAAGATCAACAATCACATATTCTGTTTCATTCAACTCATATATTACATTTACATTAAGGACATAACAGACATATTACATTAAGATTGTAAACTAGGTACATATGGATCAACAATTTATCATATCATTTACTCACAACCACTTATAATCATACCATATAATATAGAAAACATAATCACAGAAATATAGGGAATGGCCTGTAAACACTCTGAGTGTTGTAAACTTGACTATTAATCTATATGTTAAATTAGGAATGAAATGAATAGTGGTTTAAGGGTGTTTTAGGTATTTGTCTGAGGAAGACACGTGCTAAGCTCCTTAATTCTCTACCTGGCACCATGACCACATAAATAGTTGGTGAGAGAGGCAGATAATAGTATGCCTAACCCATTGTCATCCAAGTATCTAACGTTCTTGTCATAACGATAACGATAACGAAAATGATGTTTTAAATAATTATAATAGCTATTTACTATAGTGCCCCGAATAAAGTCTAAGCGAGCCAAATAATAATAATGGGCTTAGACGGGATTATTCAATGAAAATAAGATGGATATGGGTTATAGACCGAGTTAACTTTTCGGGTTGTGTGTCCGGCGAGTTAAAGGTCCTGAGGACGCATGGTATATATAAACGGATCAGCTTGAGCAACTCTCATTTGCAACTCAACATCCAATTCTAGAGAGAGTGCAGAGAGAGAGAGTGGAGAGAGAAAGTGAAGAGAATTGAAGATTTAAGGCTCGGTTGATCATGAGATTAAAGATTGGTGTTCGTGGGCATCCAAACAACAAGAAAAAACCAAGAATCCAGATAAGAAACATCATTAAAGCGTCCCTTTTGATGTAAACCTGGATTCTAGGGCTTGGGTTATTAAAAGTGGCATATATTCACCCAAAACTCACGTTTTTGTGTAAGAAAGCATGTAAGAAGCTTAGATATAGCTTATTGGGTGATAAACCAAGGTTTTGGATGTAAAAGATTGAAGTTTTGGGTCAAAAATGGGTTGGTTCGTAATTTTCAGTCAGTTCTGCGAAATTACAGGTTCATCTAGCGAAATTGCGTAGTCGTCCAGCGAAACTATGAAAACTTCCTTCGAAACTATAGTTTCGTAGGTAATTTCGCAGACATAGTTATCCAACGAAAATTGGGCGAAACTGGCAACGAAACTGCCAGCGAAGATGACAGCGAAACTGCCAGCGAAGATGCCAGCGAAACTGCTAACGAAACTAGCAGGGAAACTGCTGATATGGCAGCGAAATTAGGCAGAAATTAACTCATTTGAGTGTTAACTTATCTGCAGGCTGTGTAGCGCGACCCTTGTTTTGAAAGCTTGATTGAGAAGCTACTCATCGAGTCCAGGTGAGTTCCAGATCCCCTATTTAAAGGTTTTGAACTAGTTTGGGGCTGGAAATGCATACTAAATATACGATTTAAACGACCAAGATTTTAAGAGGTTTTAAGAGGATGATCAGTTTTTCTATGACAAAATGTGCTATATAAAAGTGTTAAAATAAATTTTTTTCACGCTGACCTGGCAACGCGACCCTATCCAGAAGCGTTGCCCCTTGGACCCCACTAGGGGCTGCTACCCCTAGGACCCCGCTGTCAGGGGCTGCCGTCCTCGAACCCCCGCTGTCCCGCGGAGGATCAGTTATGTTTTATAATGATTATGCTTGTGGTGCATGTGTATATGCATGTGAATGTATGACGTATGATGTTTATGATGATGTGTGATGGTGTATGTTATGTATGATGATGCGTGATGATGTTATGCTTATGTATGATATGTTTTCATATGTTCCTTACTACGTATTATGATATAACTTTACGTGGTGTGATTATGATAACGAACGTAAAGTATTATCTTAACAAAGTGTAAGATTTAAGATAATGGAAGTGGAACATAATGAATGAATGAATGAAAAGCCTTGCAAGCAATTAAAGGGGTTCACAACTCATTGAGAGTTGTTAGCTCAACTGTGTGTTTACAGCGTGCAATTTTGGCAAACTCATAAGGGTTCATACACACAGTAGGAGTTAGTCTTGGTGACTGATCTAATACGTGCGATTTGGTAATTGTTGTGTGTTATGTAGCGTGCGATTTTGGCTAACCCATAAGAGTTCACACACACAGGGGAGTAGTCTTAGTGACTACTCTATATGTGCGATATGGGGTCCTTGTCGCTTAACCCTAAATGATATAGCTTTGTGTTCAACAGGGGGGTTAAGCATATGACATGACCTAGATAGAAGTGAAAGATAATAAATGTACGAAAAGTGCGATAAGTACAAAATGTACGAAAAGTGCGATAAGTACAAAATGTGCGAAAAGTGCGACATGTACGAAACGAACGATGATTTTAATATTAAGGTGTCAATATAAGTTTTTATCAAAAACCATAAACTAAATTCTAATATACAAAAAATGGAAAAAAATGTTATAAATTTTAACAAAGCAATAATAATAATAATAATAATAATAATAATAATAATATAATAATAATAATAATAATATAATAATAATAATAATAATAATAATAATATAATAATAATAATAATAATAATAATAATAATAATAATTATTATTATTATTATTATTATTATTATTATTTTATTATTATTATTATTATTATTATTATTATTATTATTACTATTATTATTATTATATATAATAAAAGTGTAAAGTGAAATTTATGATTCAGAAGATCGGTCTGGACGTCTGGCAGTAGGGATGCTATGATATTATACTGATGATCTTGGTTGGAACCGACCAGTAAGCTAACCCCCAACGTAATCGCAAGTCGCAACTAAGGCATCCTGGTTGCCGTAAATTAATGGGTTCCGACGACGGCGATAAGCCTCTGCGAAAGATCTCCGAGGCCTTCAGCGACATCGCCAACGCCATCAACTCCCCCCGACAAAACCCTAATCAGCCACTGCACTTGGAGCTCGCCTCCTTCTCTCACGCTTGTTCTCTCGTCTCCCCTCTCTTCCGATGCCTCGGTATCGCCTTCAAGTTCGCCGAAATGGACTACGTCGCCAAGGTACCACCAACACTTTTCCTAAACATAACTCTAATTCAGTCTTACCAATCCGCTAGCTGAACGGCCCTTGATTTGCTGTTTTCTTTGATTTGGTGTTTGTGTATTAGGTGAATGATCTCTGTGAGACCTCCAAGTCGATTTCGACCTTGCCGTTGATGATGGAAAAGGATATTGAACACGATTGTGTGAGGAAGCCTGGTAGTCACACGAGGAATCTCCTGAGGGTGAAGCGGGGTTTGGATATGGTTAGAGTGTTGTTTGAGCAGATTCTAGCTTCAGAGTAAGTTTTCAATCCTTCTTTCTTTATTCACTTTTAATAGTTGTAGTATATAAATAGCAATGTTTTCTTTTTCTTTTGTTTTGGAACCAACTGTTAAAAGGCTACTTCATCACTTAACATCTACTCACTTGTTTAGGGAATTGGAAGATCAACCTTTAGGCATTTTACCACTCACAAGCCCTCATTGGTCACTTTGGGGTTGGGTTATAAATCTTAAACAGACAAGTGTAGATGGTTGTTGTTTCCAATTGAAAGCATTTAGCAGATATAAATATGTTTTGCAACATGAGAATATGATCTATTTTAGTTAGGTGACTGGAAGTGAGAATTTCACTTCAAATAGATGTTCACAAAGTAACGCTTGCAAATGATGGGATTGTGGTGAATCATGTCCTTAATACAAAGATAGGTCAATTGCTTATTGTGCTCTAGACTACTTTCTTGTTTAAAAAAATTGCAAGTGATGCTAGGTAAAACTGAAACAAGCCAGGCCTAGTTAACAATCAAAGTGTTATTGGAAATACTTAGAAAGCCCAAAACTTTAGTAAAACCCCTCGATATATCAAATAAAAAAATAATAATAATTAGTATACAATGAGCTACTATGAGTTGTAAAAAATGCCGATCTTTATTTTTCATGATCCCTAATCAATGGTCACTCATTAGTCATCATTTTTTACTATGAGTTGTAAAAAATGCCGATCTTTATTTTTCATGATCCCTAATCAATGGTCACTCATTAGTCATCATTTTTTACTATGAGTTGTAAAAAATGCCGTTCTTATTTATCTTGAAAAAGTCATATAACACAATTTTGGTATATTCTCTCTCAACTTGTAAAAGTCACTAAATGTGTCTATTAAAATTATTAAACTAATTTTTGTATATTAAAATCACTAAATGTCTAAGATGTGTGGACATGTAACTTTTTTTGTAAAAAAACAATGACTTATTATCTTAAGTTGGTCAAAATTTGATGAAGTGACATTCAACATTTTTTTGAAAATAGTTTATACAATTATACTATCTTGTTTTGACGAATTTAAGAGTCAGCAAGTCATTCTTATTAGTAAAATTACATGCATTTTAGATAAGTTGAAGGACTTTAATATACAAAACTTAGTTTACTGGCTTTTTCATGTATTTTTTTACAAGTTTAGATACATTAATATACCAAAATTATGATAAATATTTTTTTCATGATAAATAAGAAAGCATGTTGGTCTTTTATGAAAATAACACTTGTTAAAAAGCAAAAGTCATACACTCATAATTATTGTAACAACTTCTATAATCTAATTAATTTGGAAGTTATTTGTGAAGTAAAAAAAGATGAAGAGACTATAAATGTTAGCCAGTTGACTCAGGAGTCTAGAGAAGTCTAAAAATCTTCTCTTCTCATGGCTGAAAAACATGTTTTGAGTGTTCAAAAACAATTTCGTGTGCAAAATAAGTTGGTATAATGTCATAATGCTGAGAGAAGTTATTTCTAAAATACAAAGTCAGAAACTTTCTTCATTGGTTTTTGTTTAAGTTCTCACTAGGGACGTCTCTATTGCAAGTAATCATTTTTGTGAACTATTGTTTTTATGAAAAGTCAACCTTTCGTAGCCACTTCCTAAATCTGATTGTGACTAGAAGTGTAGAAATAATATTTCCTTATTTTATTTTAACATTACATGCAAAATTCTGTTTATTGGATTTCTTTTCTTTGATATAGCCTGATCTAAAGTGACCTAAAGCCATATTATGGACATAGTAAATGTAGTCCGTCTCACATCAAATTATTTTAACACTTAGATTAGTGTTTCAACAGTCTATAAGAACGCAGTTCCCCACTAGCATAATTTGGAAATAAGTCTCCTTAGACCAACACAAACAGCAACCTAAGACTTATAACATTGAACACCAAGGTTGTTAAGGTAGGTGGGTTTGCAACCTAAGACTTATAACATAGAACATTCAATTAATAAACTGTGTTAACACAGGCGGCTTTACAGTATTCCTTTGAATGTGTATCTTTAAAGGCCTTACCTTCCAAAGTGGCAAGGTTGACCACTAAACATTTCCAGTAGCTTACTTGAATTTTAAATCATCTTTTTGATCTCCAAGTCTAACTTCAATGCTTCCTAATTGTAGCATAATAAACTCAATCTTCAAAATAGTGACAGCTTATTCTCTAATTTGGATACATTAGCATAAATTAAAAACTTGACAAAATTTCAATATGTCAATGTCACTCAAGGCTGAAGCGAAGAAGGCTATATATGTTCTAGCAAAATTTAGATGAACCCATCTGAGGGAGCTTATATCATACATCAGAAGTGTTATTAAACATTACAAAAGAGCGCTATGATAGGATTGTAAATCAAGTTTGGTCATGTCAGCCGACACACTAACTATGACTTCAAAAAATTAGAAAATGCAACCAAAGTATTACATTTGGTCAAGTAACAAATTTTTAAGATTTAATGAAAACAAAGAATGAAAATCAGCAATTTAAAATAACATCTAAATTATTAAAAGCTTTTGTGATGTTTATTTTTGTGAGTTATGGGCTGTTTCTTCACTCTTCTTCTGCATTCCTATGGGTCCACATACACATCAGGGCCTTGAGTTGTCAGTCCCTCATGACAAAATAAGGTCGAGTAAAAGCATACCGCAAAAGATAGACAATACTAATTCATATATGTTATAGTTAATTAATATTTTTATGAGATCCTAGGATACAAAAATGCATATCTGTTTAGATTTTGTTTTAGTTAAATATAAAAAAACTTAAAAATTATATTAAATTTTGTGTTAACTAAATAAGCTTTCTGTGGTCTTGATATATGTGATTTGACAGTGATAATTCTCTAAAGAATCCAGCATCCAAAGCTTACGGGCAAGTATTCTCCCCATATCATGGATGGGCTATAAGAAAAGCTGTTGCTGCAGGAATGTATGCTCTTCCCACAAAGCAACAACTTTTGCAAAAGCTTAATGAAGATGGTGAGTTTCTGTTGAGATACCATACTTTTTTATTTTATTTGCTGGATCCAAAAATTCAATCCGGCATGACTTGGAAGTTGTTTAGAATTTATAACTTAAAACTAAATGGTTAGAGAACTAAAATTAGAAGAATGGTGAGTTTTGCCATTGTATGATTCACTTGGCCATCTAATTTGATTGTTAGACAAAGTGATACGTTAAAGATGAAGTCTATGTTTGTCTTGATCTACTAACATGAATGGAAATACCAAGTTGCACAAATAATTGAAAGATGAGACTTATAAGCCACAGATAAAACTCAAGCAAATAATTAAGTATGCCTATTCTTATGAATTAATATAGAGATGCTTAGGAATCAACTTGGTGTAATGCTTGGTTAATCACCATCAAAGGCTATTTTCTTTATTACATATTGGGTCCAGAGAGACAACACATAATGGATCCACGTTGAGATGAAAATCTTAACCAATTTACTTATATGAACAGGTCAGGAGTGCGGTTAGTTTGACAAATCCCTACCTCTCTATTCCTTGTTATTTTCTCTTTTGGGAATTGGGATTGGTGGATTTCTCATGGATGGTGCTGCTGCATCTGTAATGGGTCAAATGGGGAAGATAAAAAATAACTTTAAACGGAAACATATGAATGAGTTGAACTTGAAAGTCACCCAAGGGTATTTTCATTTATAAAACCTCCTAAATCATTTTATTAAAAAAATTGATTATAACAGGAAGTATATAATCCGTAATTTATGAACATATATTGGACACTACATTTTATAACAAAAACATGACACTAACTTTTATTACAAAAACGTATTAATTTGGAAAAAAGCATTTCGGATACAATCTGACCTCAAAGGTACAAAATTGAACTGTTTTGATGCTTTACCCAACCACCAACTCCTTTTTTTCTGCAAATAGATCTATGCTTACACTACATAAAAAAGATTTACATGATACATATTCATCTAGAGTAGGCTAGCAATAGGGGTGCACAAAAGTGATGCGGTTGGCTTTTCATAAGAAAAAAGTCTAATAAATGTATGCGAAGGTGATTAATGGTATGAGATGTCATATTAGGGAATAGGGATCATAAAGCCATGTGAGAGTGACTAGTTTTGTACTATGTTAAATATGATTACATCGAGGGTTGACATTACTTTGATCTTTTTTGTTAATATGATTATGTATAAAACCTTACTTTGATCTTTTTTGTTAATATGATTATGTATAAAACCGAAAAGGACATACAAAATAATTGCCAGCCAACCTGATCTGGCCCAATTACCCAACTCACCATACCTGCCTTTTTGCCACCTTTACGTTGATTGAATTTGTTGCTCAGGTCTTTATATTCTGTTCCTTTATATATTGTTTATTGTGTCACTATTAGTCTATCGTAAATTGTATGTGCTACAAAGCCTGGTGATGATTTTAATAATGCTCTTGTATGTGGTATCAAGTATGAACTATCCGAGTAAAACCCTGTTCTGACATTTTGCACCAGAGCCGTTCTTTTTAATTCTTTTCTATAAACATGTGGTTGATCCTGTTGATAATTGCCTATTTGTAGTCTAGTGTTTTCATTGTTTGTTTAACTACAGTTTTGCTACTTGCAGACGCGTCTGCAAGGACGGAGATGCAAAAATATGTTACAGCATCCACTCTTGTCATTGTGCACATTGATGAGCTTTTCCAGTCAAGAGAACTGGGCATAGACTGGTGAGTGAATTATATTGTACCACCACATGTTTTTTAAAAGATTGTATTTATTACATACAAGGATTCATCCATCATTAAGCTTCTAGTAGGTGTACCAATTACCACATAATGATATTATTCCTTTTTGGCTTTTTTAAATCATGTTCACCTTATCTTTCTTATATTGCACGCCGGTAGATCTGATTTTCAGCTTATAATATACCATACAGGTCATACTAGTCTTAAAATACCTATATTGTGCCTGCTGCTTATCTACAGATTTGTTGTATATAGAATTTGCATATGATTGCTGGGGGATTGGTAACGAGTCAAAGTATATAGGTGTTAAAATGGGCCATTTCTGAAGGTCAAAAATGGCCAAATCGGATCAAGTTGAGATTTTCCCTGGTTTATTTAAGTTATTAATTCATTGATAACCACAAATAATATTATTAGAATAATAATCTAAACTCTTGAATCAAAAGTTGCAGAATAAAATTTAGGTTCTGATTTTTTACTCTTTGTGACGTTCGAACTTTTTGACATGTTCGTTTTAACTAATTTTTATTTGATTTTTTTGAGACATGACATAACATTAATCTGATATCTAAACTTAAGAAGGTAATGACACTTTCATGATAGAAGGGATTCTTAAACCAAAGGGTTTGTAGTCTAACGGTATCAATGTATGAATAAAAGTGCTTCTCGTCAAGCGGTTAACTAGTCTTGTGGTGAACATTGGAGTAGATTTAGGAGCAGATTTAAAAGTATGCCTAGCAAAACCGAGCAGACTCAGCGTTGTAAAAATCGGTGCCTAGCACCGATTAATCGCTAATCGGTCACCTACCGATTCGAGTTTAGCTAATCGCACAATTAATTGGTCAAAGGTCAAAATCGATCGAAATCAACCAAAAATAAGAGAAAACCGGTCAAAATTGGTCAAATTTAGTCAAAATTTGGTCTTAAATTCAGCCAAAAATTAGAGAAAATCAATCAGCACTAGTCATTGGTAAAATAGGCCAAATATGAAAAAAAATATGTATAATTTTGAAAAATACTGTATATACATTTATAAATATTAAAATTAACTTACAAAATTCCAATCTGATTAATCATGATTAATCCTTATAAATCTTGATTATCATTGGGATTAATACCTAATGCCCGACTAGCGCTGCCTAGTGATTTTTACAACCATGGTCAAAACTAACATCATAAAAAGGTAATAACACTTTGTCACAATAGAAGAGGGTTTTCAAATGAAAGGGCTTGTAACTTAGCGGTATTAATATGTGTAGTAAAACTAGTCTTATGGTGGACAATAGTGTAGATTGAAGAGCAGGTTTAGAAGTATACATAGCAAAACTGGTGTGAACTTGTTCGAGTCAAGATGAGTCATTGTCAGAATGAGTTGATTATGAAAATAGTCATTTTGTTTGGATCAAACTAGATTTTGATAAAAAATGGATATGGACCTGACATGCCAATTCTAAGCAAGAAACTATCTAGTTTTTCGGTTTATAGAGAATCGATTTTTTTAAGGATCATTAATAACACTCGTTTGTTTTTTAGTTTCTAGATATACTCTATCAAAATATGGTAAAAATAAGAAAATTTAATATCTGAAGTCCATCTTGTAGTTTGCCGTGACATGTTTAATAAAATATAGGAAGAAAAACCTAAAAAAAATTGAACACTGAAAATCATAATCGACCAGCAGGTAGAATCTATGCGAAAGAGTAACACTGAAATAAAGGACAACAAGAATACATAATTCTATTTATGCGGAAAAACCCAATTACCATTATAGAAATGCGAAATAATGTGGAAATTATCAAACTAATGAAAACATTTCTTAAGAGGAAAATAATCTGCATCTAACTGCTATGGTTTTTTAAAAGATTGTATTTATTACATACAAGGATTTATCCATCATTAAGCTTCAAGTAGGTGCACCAATTACCACATAATGATTTTATTCCTTTTTGGTGTTTTCTTTTTTTTTTTTTCTTTTAAATCATGTTCACCCTCTTGTTTTTCTTATATTGCATGCCAATTTCTCCCGGATCTGATTTTCAGCTTATAATATACCATACGGGTCACACTTGGCTTAAAATTCCTATATTTTTGCATGCTGCCCATCTACACTTTTGTTGTATATAGAATTTGCATATGATTGGTGGGTGATTGGTAACGAGTCAAAGGATATAGGTGTTTAAAACGGATCATTTTTTAAGGTAAAAATGGCTAGATCGGGTGAGTCAAAGTTTAGATTTTCCCTGGTTTCTATAAGTAATAAGTTCATTGATAACTACAAATAATATTATACAATAATAATCTTACCTCTTGAATTAAAAGTTGCTGAAATAAAATTGAGTTTGGTTTTTAACTCCATGTGTGACGTTTGAACTTTTTGGTACGTTCCCTTTTAATTATTTTTTATTTGATTTTTCTGAGACATGACATAACATTAATCTGATACCTAATCTTAAATACCGTAAAAAAGTAATGACACTTCTTCACAATAGAAGAGGATTATCAAATTAAAAGGCTTGTTAGCCTAGCACTATCTATGTGTGTAGTAAAGGTGTTGCTCGTCAAGCGGTTAACTAGTCTCATGATGGGCATTAGTTTAGATTTAGTAGCAGGTTTATAAAATATACCTAACAAAACGGGTTAGAACATGTTTGGGTCAAGATGAGTTCATATCAGACGAGTTGATTTAAAAAGTAGTTATTTTGTTTGGGCCAAACTAGAATTTGACAAAAATGGATTAGGGTCCAAACCAGCCAATTCTAAACAAGAAACTTTTTTTAGTTTTTCAGTTCACAGAGAATCAATTTTTATTGAGGATCATTTACAACACTACGTCTTTTTTCTAGTTTCTAGATACACTCTTATCAAAATATGATAAAAATAAAAAATTTAGTATATGAAGTTCATCTTGTAGTTTGCAGTAACTTGTTTAATGAAGAATTGGAAGACAAACCTAAAAAAAGTTAGACAGTGAAAATCAGATTCGACCGGCAGGTAGAACCTATGTGAAAGAGTAACAATTGAAATAAACATTATAAGTATATGTGATTCTATTTTCTATGGAAAAACCCAATTACAATCATAAAAATGCTAAATTATGTGAAAAAAGTACCCTTAAGTTGAAAAATTCATAAATATTAATAAAAGAAAGTTTATTTTGCCACTTGTTATATTCTTAAACTATCTTCTTAACACTTGTTATTTTTCAAAACATTATCATTTTAATTTAAACACTTAAATAATTTCTCTCTCTTCACAAAAACTAATTTAGTCAATTGATATATTTCTCTCTCATCTATATTTTTTAAAATCAAACTATGTTTTTAAAAATAAATTTTATAAGAAAACTAAAATTTATATATTCTTTAAAACATTGAACCTTTTGAAACAAAATATTTTAAATCAGTCTTTTTTAAAAAATAATTATAAAAAATATAGAATTTTCTAAAAGTAGTTTTATTAAAACAACCAGAATAATTAGAAACTTGAGTTTTTAATAAAAAAGATTTTTATAAACAATAATTTTTTATAATAAAATCTTAAAACAAATATTTAAAAATGAAACTATTTAGATAAGAGATTTAAAAATAGTAGAATTGTTTTATCTCTTAAACAAGTACGTATATATAATTTTATACATATCATATATTAAAATATCGTACCGTAACTTTTCGTATTTATTACTAACTATAATCTGTTTAACTAGACAATCTATTTATATATATATATATATATATATATATAATATATATATATATATATTATATATATATATATATACCTATAACCTATCTATTGTTTTATTTACTTGAAATAGCTTTTCATATGCAGTTATAATCATACTTTATCTTCAACATGGTTTTATAATTTACAAATTTTTATTACTAATTATTTATTATTTTATTTATTCAACTCGTGTAATACACGGATACTAACCTAGTATCTTATATAAAAAACATTTTAACTTGAAAATAATCTGCATTTAACTACCAAGCAATTCTTAACTTGGAAAGGATGGGAGATTTGTATATCATACTACATTCTTGTTTTATACTCAAGATTTCCCGGTGTAAATAAAACCCAATTCGATTTGAGCCTTATGTAGTCAACTACCGCCAGCGAAGAAGAATCCTAGCTGTAATAAAAGTTCTAATAATGATGAACATAACTAGTTGTAAACAACCCTGAAATGAACAACAATTTTACAAAACCTAAAATGAATTCTCTTCCCTACGAATCGTGATGTACAATGTCCCTAAACAACCATGATGGTGAGTTTGTGTTTCATCTTAGGGTTTTGTGATGGAGGGAAGACGAATTGGTTGTTTGCAGTTGTGAAGGATATAGATACCAATTTTACCTATCTTGACCTCTTAATAATAATCTCCGACTCAAATTAAGTTTTTAGTAAAAAATTAAAAGCTTGTAAAACTCAATGGAATTAGAATTCGGGTCCATTTCTCATGTGCTTGTGGAATTTGATGAATTGCAAATGCTTATTAATTAGTCATATGAATGCCTAAAGCAAAGAGTTTAAATGATTAATCTTTAGCTAAAATTGAAGAAGTCTTCTTAGTGCTTCAGCATCATTTACCATGCGAAGCCAATATGGGGTTGAAAATAAGTGCAAACCTATCATGAAATACAAAAAGTAATATGGTTTCTACACCTAAGCCGGTTTACCCATAAATACAGCCAAACCACCCTTACTATTCACACCCTCAACGGGAAACAATCCAAGAAATGGCTTAGTTTACTTGTAAGGAACTATGGTAAGCTTACTTTTAGAGTTTTAGACCAAATTAGTTTTATGTTTTGTTTCTCTAAATTCTTCTTTAACACAGTGGAGAACAAGTTCAAAATGATTTTAGTCATATGCTTAGTTTAAAATATGAGAATCACGAGGTTTCCGATTACATACCCAAATTTTGAAACGATGATGATGTAAGAAAATAATTGTCTTTATGCCTGACCCATTTTTACGTTGCAAGAACCCATCTTCCTAGGAAAAAAGCCCCAATTTAGAGGTGTTGTGTCCCATGATGAGAAATCTTCCCAAGAGAAATCATAATTGATTCCATTCCTAGTTTATTTGTAGGTAAATGTTGAGAATAGAAATACAAGTAGAAGAAGATGTACACTTCTTAAGGGATGGGACAACCAAAAAGTTCACATGTCACATGTGACTAAGCACTACTTTGCTAATCATTTTGTTGGTGCCTATACAAAATTCACGGAATGTATATGCAACGATAAAACATATTAACAAATGAGGTTTCTTAAATAAACGTTGGGGGAGCCCATCCCCTTTCACTATCGCATTCGACTCAAGGCCTTTTATGACATGAGAAAGATATTTTTTAATACTTGTTTATAATCTTTTGTCCTTAATTATATGCATAACATGTTGTAGTAATAACAACAAATGTAAGAAATGCGGTATGGTTTACAATTGCTTAATGTGTGCACCATTTCTTGTCTCCTTGATTAGTTCAAAAGCAAAAGCGTAGGATCATGTTGAGGACCTTACTTGCATGGTTTCAATACATGTAGAGGGAAGCCTCCCTTTTCCTAGTAAAAAATAATCATAGAAGAAGAAGACAAGTAGGACAATTATCTAGATAACATTTTATTCATGTTTCGTCCATTAGAGCATTCACATCAGGTTTATATTTTTATTTTTATAATTACACTAAACATCATTACTTTTTCTGTCCAATAAATTAGATTATATGTTTAATACTTTTATCATTATTTTTTCTCTCTCATTCACTTACAAACACTTTAAAAAATATTTAAAATATTTTAAAGATTGAATAGTGATTCTCCAAACATACACATGAACAAAATTTTCTTATTCTTCACTTACAACCACTTACGACAATTCCTTAAAATATAAGAAACACACTCACATAAATATAGAAAACTCACTACGAATGCTCTTAAACACATAGAAAATGAGATAAAAAGATAACTAAAAATAAGTCCATGATGAGAACATGGAATCATGATTAATAACTACTTAATGGTGTATAAACAATCTTGGAACATGGGTGAATCTCAGTGACAACAACCTTATCTCATTGATCGTTAGTGACATGCATTGGTTGGGTTGTTGTCTCTGTTGGCCCTGATCAATAACAAACACATGAATGCACACAGATATTTTATGGGAAAACTCCTTACTATAATTCAAATGATTTCCTTGCTGAAAAATCAATGAGTACAAAACATATATACAAAAACTTTCTAACAAACTCTAGAGCTAATTTAGAATATAATAAATGGCATAACTAAACCTATCCTAAAATCCATAAATAACAATTGACTAATACGCCCATGTAGTTTGAGCATGTGGTTGAATGCACATACTAGTTTTAAATATCTAAAATAATGCTCTAGGGAGTCCCTTAGTGAAGATATCCGCGTATAGATGGTCGGTAGAAATGTGAAGAACTCGGATGGCATCGATACGAACCTTATCCCACACAAAATTAATGTCAATTTCAACATGTTTAATGCGTTGATGTTGGACGGGGTTGCCTGAGAGGTATCCGACTGACATGTTGTTACTAGAAAATAATGCTAGCATTGTGGGTAGGAATTTACAGCTTAAGAAGCCAATTCCGGAGTCAGTGACCTCAGTAGTGGTACTACCTACACCCTGATATTCTACTTTAGCGCTAGAACGGGATACCATGCGTTGACGCTTTGAAGACCAAGAGAGAAGATTATCTCCCATAAAAACATAGTAACCTGAGGTAGAGCGTCTTGAAATCTAGACACCCCCAAGTTAGGATTAGAATATGTTGTAAGCTTTGTAGACTTAGAAAGGGTAATGCATAGACCATGAGACATTGTATCTTTTAAGTACCTCTGGATGGATATAAGAAATTGTAAATGAGGTTCACACAAGACATGCATAAATAGACATGGGCTCAGAAACCAGTTTGGCCTAAACTAGTTCAGTTTCAAACCGGCCCGTCGAGCCCTAATCGGTTAGGGTGTTGGGTTTCACAAGCCAGTTTATAACCGGTAATGTGCAAATCGGTTTCTACCATTTTAAAAAATATAGTTGTTATATAGCCATTGGGAGCCTTCATATAGCTTTTTTTGGCATTTTTCATCAATTTAACCCCCTACACTACTATAAATAAGTTGTGAGTGTTTTGTTTGAATCAAAATAATAAAAAACTCTCTCTACACTCTAAAAACTCAAAAACACTCACTTTCTCTTCACAACAATAAAAAACTCTCAACAATGGCTTTTTCTAGTGCTTAATCTTCGATCGGTTGTGATGCATTTTCTTAAAATGTGGTTGTTCGGGTTATCCTCTTTCAAATCTTTTTTTAAAGGATGTGAATTCTAATTTGAAAAATCATATTTATTAAACATGTTATAGATACTTATGTATATGTCTTATTCTAGAGGGTATTAGATTATATTAATGTAGTATATTTATATCTTGTAATCTCTTATTTAGAAATCACACAATATAATAAAACACATTTACGTTGTATATTTTGGTATCAAGAGCCAAGGTCTCACAAACCCTATTTTTTATACCGTTACTCACCCCTACCATCTTTGCCTTCATGGCCCTTCTTGTCTCCTTCACCACAGCCGAAAAACAGTCTCACAACTCCTACAAGTTCGGTTTTACTCTCTCTACAACCAATTATGGTCACTGGAAAACACTCATCCAACCATTCCTTGTTACCACAAACTGTTTCCCGATGTTGATGGCACCATTCCCTACCCAAAACCCTTCATCGTTGTTCCAGCTGTTGACACGGCTAAGTCGCCACTTTGCTAACCGAACCCAAATCATGCAATGTGGGTGTCTAATGATGATCATGTTTGCATGTTAATCCTATCTACCATCTCTGAAAGTGCCTTCCTACATGTTCAAGATGATACCGCCTGAGAATTATGGCTTGCTCTTGAACGTGCCTTTGCCCCTCACACTATCTCCCATGAATACACCCTCAAGTCACAACTTCTTCGTCTAAAGATAGAACCTGATGAAACCAGTGCTTCCTATCTTCTTTGTGCATATGAGTATGTTGATGCCTTCACCAATATTGGCGAACCATTCAAGGAAAAAGATATTGTTATATTGGTTGTTACTAGACTACCGTCCTCAGGTAACAACTACTTGGCTTCCGGACACTGGTTGTAGTGGCCACTCTGCTATCGATCATCACAGCCTTGATCACTCAGAACCCTACTATGGTAAGGATTCTCTTTATGTTGGTAATGGTGAAAGTCATCCTATTTTGCACATTGGTTCAATCAAATTTACTTCCCACACAAAACGTTTACCCTTTCATACATCCTCCATGTTCCTAAACTAAAACAAAACCTTCTTCCTGTTAAAAATTTTTGCAATGATAATAATGTCTACTTTGAATTTCATTATACTTTTTTGCTATGAAGGACACGTTTACATGGGAAACCTTCCTCACGGGTCCAAGTGACAACAGACTTTACTCTCTCCGTCTTCCTCTTCAATGTCCAGTTCATCGTGTTGCTTTTTCTACGGTTCGTGCATCTTCTGACACATGGCATCGAAGACTTGGACATCCACATCCAGATCCTTTGAAGTCAATGTTAATTACATTTTCTCTTCCTATTAGCAATAAAAGTTTATGTACCTATTGTAATTCTTGTCACATGGGGAAATCCTCAAAACTACATTTATTATCTTCATCGTTTAAAAGTACTCGGGTGTTGAATTTGGTATTTTGTGATGTTTAGGGCCCTGCTCCAGTTAAATCTTTTAATGGTGATTCTTATTTCTTATTACATGTTGATCATTTTACTCGTTACATGTGGTTTTTTCCATTAAAACACAAGTCTGATGTTTGTGCCACCTTTAAAACTTCTCATGCTATGGTTGAAAGACAATTTACCACTAAACTTAAATCTATTCAAACAGATTGGGGAGGAGAATTTCGACCTCTTTCTCCTTTTCTCTCTTCCTTAGGCATTATTCATCGTCTCTCATGCCCTCACACAAGTGAACAAAATGGTTTTGTTGAGAAACGTCACCGATATGTGGTGGAAACGAGTCTTACTTTTCTGGCCCAGTCAGGTGCTCCTAAATGGTTTTGGAATTTTGCTTTTGATACAACCATGTATCTGATTAATAGGATGCCTTCTCGTGTTGCTTTCCAAATATCTCCTTTTGAACACCTCTTCAAACAAAAACCTGACTATTCTTTTCTAAAGGTTTTCGGTTGCCAGTGTTATCCTAATCTTCATCCTTATAATTCTCACAAAATGGACTTTCGTTCCCTACCTTGTCTCTTTCTTGGTTACAGTCCAACCCATTATGGCTATCGTTGCCTTGATCTTAAAACACATCGCCTATACATTGCACGCCATGTTTGGTTTCATGAACAATATTTCCCTTTTCATCATCCATCTTCCCCTTCATCCCCACAATCCCAACCTGACCCTTACTTTTCCTCTTTTCTAATATCTTGTTCCTTTTCATCACAACCTACAAAAGAACTTGTTTCTGGCCAACCGAATCTGCCCATTTCTGACCTACAAACCAGCCTGTAACTACCTCACCCAGACCTCCCAAACCAGCCCTCTACTAAACCCCAAACATCCCTTCCACAACAGCCCGCTCCTAAACAACACACCAGACCCGCACCTGACCAACTAATGCACAATCATCCCCAACCATTACCGACCCATAATTGGCCCACTCACTAACGCTACCTTTGTTGAAACACAACCGCAACAACCTAACCCAGCCAATACCTCCACCAGACCAACTCATCTTCGCCAAAACCTCCTAAAACTAAACATTATGACCCCTCGCCTTTGACACCACAACTGACCCAATTGTCACTGAACCCACAACTTTCATTATTGCTAACAAGGATCCTAACCGGAAACAATCTATGTTTGAAGAATTGATGGAAAATGGCATGCGGACGTTGGTTCCACCTGTCTTGAATGCTAATGTGGTTGATTTCAAATGGGTGTATAAACTCAAATGGGACCGGTATGGGGCTATTAAATGGTACAAGGTATACTTAGTTGCAAAAGGGTTCAAATAACAGGCTGGTGTTGATTATCATGAAACTTTTAGTCCGGTTGTTAAGCCCACCACCATTCAGGTTGTTTTTTCTCTAGCGATAACCCGTGGGTGGTCTCTTCATCAATTAGATATGCAAAATTCCTTTTTACATGGTGATTTAAAGGAGACTTTTATTTCCGACAACCACCCGAATTTGTCGATCCAGCTAGACCTGATCATTTATGTCTGTTACACAAGTCTTTATATGGCTTGAAACAAGCCCTAAGAGTGTGGTTTCAACGTTTCTCTATAGCTTTACATCTTTTGGGTTTCAAAGGATCCACCACCGATCCTTCACTTTTCATCTACTCTTTAGCCAACACCATTCTTTACATGTTGGTTTACGTTGATGATATCATCCTGGCCGGCAATAACAATGCAGTTATTGATCATTTTATTAGCAACCTGAGTTCCACTTTTGCACTTCAAGACATGGGTTCACTGTCTTATTTCTTGGGAATTGAAGTTAAATTGGCTGGCTCAAACCTCATACTTTCTCAATGGAAATACAACTTGGAAATCTTAGCAAAGGCTGGTCTTTTACACTCCAAACCGGTCTCCTTTCCATGCTTCACTACGGCTCCACTTTCACTTGGTTATAGCCTGGATTTTGATAATTCAGTTCATTATGAGAAGCTTGTAGGTGCTCTTCAGTATCTTACTTTAACTAGGTCTGACATTGCGTTTGCTGTGAACAAAAGTTTATGCATTCCCCGACTGAACATCATTGGTCCAATGTCAAGCGCATTCTTCGATACTTACAGGGCACTTTAAATCATGGTCTTCTCCTCAAACGGTCCTCTGGCTTTACCTTGAATGTATATACCGATGCATATTCTTAGTCTGTTACTGCATATTCGGATGCAAATTGGGCTGGCTGCCCTGATGATTGACGATCCATGGGGGGATATGCTATTTATCTTGATTCCAATCTTGTATCTTGGTTGGCTCAAAAACAGAGGACTGTCTCAAGATCATCAACTGAATTCGAATATAAAGCCTTAGTTGACACAATTTCTAAACTTACATGGCTTGATTCTCTTATGCGTGAACTTCAGGTGTCTGTGAAATCTCCTCCGGTCTTATGGTGCGATAATCTGGGGCTACATACCTATCTGCAAATCCTATTTTTCATGCCCGTACGAAACATGTTGAAGTTGATTTTCACTTTGTTCAAGAGAAAGTTACTCAAGGACAACTTTATGTTCAGTTTATCTGTACACATGATCATATTGTAGACATCTTTACAAAGCCATTACCAACTGACAGATTTGTGACTCTACGAGACAAGCTACAACTTGTTTCCCATGCTTAGCTTGAGGGGGGATTTTAGACAGGTTATAGATACTTATGTATATGTCTTATTCTATAGGGTATTAAAGTGTATTTGTAACACACCAAATTTTTTAAATGCTTTCACCACATATATAGAGTTTAGGTCCCAGTTCACATCAAAATTTGTCACTCGGAGTGAAATGTCATTTTATACTAAATATATATAACTATTACAAGAAAACATAAACGTTTTATAAACTATTAATACAATATTTATATATTAAATATTAAAGAAGAGTAGGGTTCTTTCGTCAGTCCAGTCTCGTCCATGAAGCTTTAACCATTTATTGGTGCATTTCCTGAAAAACATTTAAAAATATTTTTATTAGCTTTCGCTAAGTACACTTCTTTATTTTCAAAAACATATTTTTTATTCATTGAAATTCAACATCCAAAATCTTTATTTATTTAATCCTCTTTATTTTTTTGGAGTTCAACAGCTGAATTCATTATGGGTTTATTTTTAACCCTTGAGGATCATTAACTCATCTCTTTATATATGTGGAGTTTAACAGCCGAACTCCTTGGGATTTCAAAACCCGAAATCCTTACATATATTTAACTCCCTTTTTATATATATTTGGAGTTCAA